>JAXGGA010007421.1:0-37500 GCA_038373865.1 Uloborus plumipes
TCCGTCTCAGATAATCAAGAGAATATTGATCAAATGCTAGAATGCCGATGTCGATGTACGTTAAAGTAGGCTCGTTTAGGTTTTGACAGAACTCCTTGTTAATATTTTGATTACTGAATCACCAAATTAAAACCAGTTCTGATAATCAAACAGAAAATGTTTCAGTAAAAAATTTTATTTTCTATCTCGCTCCATTAAAAGGTGATAGCTTTCCACCTTTTATCTCCTTTGAAAAAACCAAATTTTCTACCAAAAACTTTAAAAATGTTTCAATGGAAGTTTTATTACAAAATACATTGTTCTTTCTTCCTATGCTGTGACTTCCAAAACTAATTTGCTCCTTTTGAAAAAGGTAAGTTATTCTAATGATTTCACTTTGTTGTAACACCCTACTTTCCAACACAAATTTTTAGTCTTTTACAACGTCGTTGCAATTAGATGTTTAGTAGTCTTTTATAAACATTGTTTAGCAAATGTTTATGAAAGACTACTAGACATAATTTAATGCAATAGTTTCTGTATCCATTCAAAAGCCAAATCAGCATATTTTAAAAATATTTACACTTCAGTAAATGTATCTGAAGATTGTGTAAACGAATCACTTGAATTCAGCACTGATTTTATTCCTGAGAAAAAAAAATTCGAAAGACTTTCTTAAAACTTCACGCTATCATCAAATTTGCATACTTTTTTTCTTAAAGCAATAAAAACCATGGAGCCTTTACTATGTCTATTCCCCAACACATACTTCACCACATTTTTCCGAACATTCTTATGTACTTTACTTAGATTCACGATTCAACCTTAGTCCAGGATCGCTCCTGCTTCCTGGTTTCCCTGATAAAAGAGAATCGATTGGAACCTACTTTGCATCACAGATAAGTTAAGTATTCAGTACACGAGAATAAACAAGAAATGTGTTTATTTTATCTGGAGTAAAAAAAAAACCATTTAACAGTGAAGTTTCAAACTGAAAATGTAGCTTTTTTCCAATTTTCGAATTTTTTTCCAAGGAACAAAAACTTATTTTTCGTCAGGTATAAATTTCCCACAGAAGGTGTTGTATTTTACTTTTATAGTCAAAATCATAAAGCACCTCCCTCCTCCCGCCGCCCTCACCGAAGAAAATGAAATTAATCTAAAACAGGAAGTTAATCTATCTAATAACAGCAGGAATTTTAATTCTCTGAATCCTAAACAGGGCGCAAAATTCATTGTAGGAAATAATATTTCACTTTCTAAAATTCTTATTTAACAGAAAATGTGCAGCTAAAGTCTTTGAATCTACAAGGTGTCTAGTAAATTATAGGACTGGTTTTAATGCAACGGAATGAATGACAAAAAACAAACATAGGGGAGAGTGGTAATGAATGGGCCACTTTTTGGTTTTGAATTTTTGTAATTTTTTCTAACACTTTTTTTTAACTCTAAATTGGTGTTTTAGTTACTTTACTTATCTGGCTATCTAAAAAAGTCATAAAAGTTGGATTAGCACCTGTCTATAATGAATTATAATAGAAAATAAAAATTTTGAAATTTGGCCCATTCAACCCCACCTATGGGGTTGAATGGGCCATCGAAGGTAATGAATGGGCCACTAAATGAATTCAATGAAAACATGTGGATTTAATCTTTTATTTGCTGAATATGACAAAATAAATGTGGCACTTGACATGATGATACAAAATCATACTGATTTAAAATTATATAAACATCAAAACTGATGCAATTAAAATAAAACTGATTCATACCAATTGTAACAGAAAAATGACTAAATAATGAGATTGTAAGAAATAAATAACATCAAATATATATAAAAAAAATAACAGATAATACACACTATGATTTAACAAAATTTATATATTTCAAAAATAATATTAAAAATCACTTTCAAAAAGTTCATCTTCATTTTCAAACTTGTCAAAATTCAAAATTTTTTTTTTTTTAATTTACTAGACATCTGGAATAAGAAATATCTAACTTGAGTTACCAAGAAAGAAAATGAAATTTGTGTATGTGAGGAATATAATATGAAGGAGAGAGGTGGGCTTTTTCAAGCCACGCACTGCGACCAGAGGTCTATTGTACCATAGGAACATAATATAGATCTGCAAATTATATTTAGAAGTTACTACAAACATATTTTGACGACAGTAATCTTTATCAATGACAGTCAGTTGTGTTTCATATTAATGCAAAAATCCAAAGAAAAGGAAAAAAAAACAATATATAGGTGGCCCATTCATTACCATGACATGGTGGCCCATTCAGCCCCACCTATACTTTTGGAATACATTTAGGTATTTCAAATATATTGAATTTAAATAACATCAAAATACATCTTAAAATTAGTTTATAGATATGGAAAGACTAACTTATACATACGTATGCAGTGAAATACTTGGCACATTTTAGCTAGGAAATGTTTTACTAAAAAGGGAAAAACTTACTTTTTAGTCAGATTCTTGACAATGCCACTCTACTTTAAAAATGGCTCAGCGCAAACGAATGAAAATTGGATGAGTTTAGTAGAACAAATAGCTACATCTATTGATGGCATCAAAAAAAAATTCATGCAAATACTTTTTCATATTTTGTTAGTGGCCCATTCATCACCATGGCCCATTCATTACCACTCTCCCCTACGTGTAATAGTCCTCAAAATAGTCATCTTCGATATTCACACACTTTTGTACACGGCGATACACATTCTGGAAACACACGCCGTTGCCCAGTCAAGTGTGTTGTTTTTTTACCTTTATACTATATAAAAAATATCCTGTGTGCAACTAAAATAATTTACGAATGTGTGTGTGTGGGGAGGGCGTGCATGAACCTGACAAAACTTAAATAAATGAATACTTGAAAACAACCAGGAATAATCGGCCAAAAGACGACAAACAAAAGAGCTGTTCAAAAGTTATGCATTATATTTTGAAAACTTTTAAATTTTGTATCCTGTATAAGCAAACTGTCAATGATTATGGTATAACTTATTTTATATGACATAAGAAATCATAAAGATATGGATGACAGTTTGAAGTATTGCAACCTAATTCATTTTCTTACTTATCAAAAGAAAGAAATTTATGACTTAGAAAAAGACATTATTACCTGATCATGTAATAGCGACATTAATTGCTAGATCATGTATCTAACATTTTAAATTATCAAATGGTTAAATTGAATTCAATTTGCACTTCAAAATGAGTGATCGTCCACGAAAGTCTGATGATGACTCTTTGTTGCTAATCTGTAACTATCCGAACAATTTCTCTGTAAGCTTACAGAGAGTTCTGCTGTAAACGTACACATAAGCTAGTGAAACGTTACTACATAGTAACATAACAATAGTGTATATAAACTTCCCAAAACGATGCGTAGCGTTACACCAGTTTTATCAGTTAAATTAATCCATTACATTGAAGGCAGCAAAGATGCCACCGCTTTTACGGAGTGAGGTTACACGAAATGTTAATGTTTTAAAGGCTCTTCTTCCAATGAACCTTGCATTGCATGAGTTTAACAACTTTACTTTTGAGGAAGAGTTTTTAAATCGATTGCAAAAAATTGTCTCCAGTCGCCCAAATACCGCAATGTCTCGCATATTATCTAAAATCTTGGTAGTTTGAACTTTGAAATGAAGAAAATATTTATATGTTTGCCATACTGCATCAGAGCAAAATCGAAATTCATCAGCTTAAAACGATACAAAGGAGTTACATCTCAAACCAAATATAATCAAATCCACGTCAAATAAATTCACGGAAAAATGCAAGTTTGCTGTACTCCAAAACATTAAACAATGCCAATTTGACATGCGTATTCTAAAATATCGTTCAATTTTTAACGTTCAAAAAATATAAATAAATGAGAAAAAATAAACTTTTCCAACTTTGTTTTTATTCAAAATAACGATGGTGCATTCAAAAATACTTATTGTTAGCTATTTCAGATTTCTCACTTCGACAAACTTACAACTTTTAGCACAACTCATTATGTTGAGTTTAAGATCAAAGGAAAAATTCAAGAGCTCTTATGTCTAAAAGCTATTCTATCTACTTCTAAAAGATAAAAATAAAAATGTTATATTCTGAAGAATGACTTCCATTTTGGGCATTAGATATTCATCCTTCGTTCGTTAAAAGTTCTTGAATCTCAAAATATTTGCTTGGCTGATTTCTGGTCAGCAATTTCTGTTTTCTCTTCTCCTTCAACAAAGTTTAAGAATTGATTGCACCTACTTAGGGATGCAGAAGTCTTTGAACTCGCAGAGTTTTCACATACAAAAGAAAGAAGTTCGGTTTCGTAACTACATGGAAATATTTCTTCCGGTTCATGATTATAAAGTATCGTTAGGATTTAGTTTGTTGCAAGCTGCTACAATGTTTATTGCAAAACTGGAAGTACGTTTTATCTCTTGAAAATTTGGAAATGATGCAACTCTTTTTAGATATTTTCTTCCGAAGTAGAAAGTAAAACTTTGTATTTGAAAAAAGTATTACAAAAAATTGGAACTACACTTAGCTATCACTACTAAGTGTTTTTAATCACCCATTGGGGTTTATTTTGCAATTGGATCAACTTTTACAACATGAAGACGAAGAGCAAAAGTTAGAGCTTTAGTGTAGCAGATGATCTACCACTCTAGTTGTCTAGCTACTCAATGGATGGAGACACTAAAATTGTATAGAGAGCATATGATTTCAGCGGCAGCATCTATTGAGCAACAGAATAACTGCAATAGTAGATAGTCTGTCAGAGTATCACTAGGAACTTTAGTTGCACAAAATGAAGAAGGGAAAAAAATCACGTTTGTAGAAAGCGGAATGTAGACACCATATTTGGTGTACCATCACTCAACTTTGATAATTCTCTTCAATATTTTAATTTATATGACGTTGAAACATGTTGACATTTTGTGAAACAAAATGACAACATGTTTAATTTGGAAGACTTAATTTTAATTTTAGTAGGAGTGATTTAATTTTGTTTACTGCTATAGTAATTCACGTGACCTTATTTATAGCAAAGTTACTTAAAAGAAGATTCCATGACTATTTCATGTTTTGGTTTCTGTTGCATGTTTAAAGTTTTAATCAACTGTCAAAAAGCGAGGTAATTTATAACGCTTGCGCATGTTAGGTAATTTATAACGCTTGGGATGTTATTGTCTCCCCGAGCGAAACATATTTAGTTGAGAAATTCAAGAATATTGGAAATGTTTTTCAACAGCATGAGCCGCAATATCGGTCGATGAGCAACAGTTTCCACACTTGCGAGTGAAAAAGTTGCGCACTTGAAAAAATTACAACATACGCAAAGCAACGTTGATTGCTAATTTTGCGTATTCTTAAATTTGAACGATTCATGTACATTGTACACAAGCCTTTTTTTTTGTTTGTTTAAGATTTATTTAAATTAAAAACTTAACAAGAAAGTAGGATAAAAATGTAGTCGTCGAACCCATGCACGCCTGCATTTCTACAGCTGGGCATATTAACAGGTGTATACGTATTCTGAAAAATCCTAAAAATAAGTATCACTAGGTAAACGGAAAATCTAAATAAGAAATAAGAAAGTTTACTCGCATGGTTTGCACAGATCTCTTTATAAAAGAAAACAACTTGGTTTCCAGCACGCAACATGAATAACGGCCGTATTCTCAATGCCATCTCACCGCGGACTCGGACTATCCAAATCGAGTTTTAAGCTAAAACTCGTATTAAACGTTTTGCGTATTCTCCAAGTCGTTTTAAGAGCCGCTTAAGAGAGCGGAGTGTTAGTTGAAGTCGAAATGAAACGGCAATCGCCATTGGCTATAATGACTCACGTGACATTTTTCTATTTGTTAACTGCATCCTTAACCGCTTGATTTTGTGTGTTTATCTCATTTTATGCGAAGCGTGCTTCTATATCTTTCCTCTTCTATTTGAATCTTTCGTAAAATAAATAATACGATGACTCAAAAGAGCAACTTAACAGCTATCGAAATAGAAGTACTATTATTGAGCCTAACAGATTACGAAAAATATAAACGCATAATTGAGTGGTTGCACTCTGTGGTGTCTAGCATTAAGGGGCTGAGCATAGTAATTATACTGTCCACCGCACTTTTTCTGGGAAAATTCCAAGTCATAAACAATCAATTAAAACATAATATTTCGTGTTTTTAAGAAAAAATAATTACAAGTTTAATTTTACGTCACATTATCTTCTGAGCAGTAAAATTTTCACTTGGCAAGAATCGGGCCATCTAAGATTTACGGCAACCCTTGTGTTATCTCCGTTGCGAAAGAAAACTGTTCGTCTCTACTAATAATAAAGCTGAAGGTGGTTCTGTCTGTCCTTCTTTCTTTCTGTCTGTCTGTCTGTCTGTCTGTCACGCGCGTAGCGCCAAAACCGTTCGGTCGATTTTCATGCCACTTGGCACAAAATTAGTTTGTGGCATGTAGTTTTGCACCTCGAAGCGATTTTTCGAACATTCCATTTCGTTCTTTTTCTATTCGAATTCTTAGAGGAAATTCGATAAAATAGGGAAGAAATATTCCATACACATTTTCAAGTCTTATGTCATTCGAAAGCTTGAAATTTTCTGCACAAAATGACGTTTTTTCGAAGTTTCTACGATCATCAGGAGAGCTGTAACAATTGTTTTTAGAATCCCGAAATTCAAGGCTTACCTTCAGTAAAGCAAGCCAAACGATTCTAAAATGGCTTTGCTCGCGAATAAAATTTGTTTAAAAATAGAGATGAAATGAATTATTTTATCAACGGAAATCAACTTTTCATGTTGTTACCATGGTTACGTTTTTATTTCGTTCTTTTTCCCTTAATAATTTTAAAAATGTATTTGTTTTTGTAACAATCCAAACTCCAAGCGTTATTAAAATTAGTCAAATGAAATATTAAAAACCGTGATAAGATGGCACCTGTCAATCAAATGAGAAATCGAGTCCTTTCCTTAAAATACAGGATACCATTCTAAATTTATCGTCTGCAAAACATATTTTACTTCATTATTAATTTGTTTCAATATAAATTGCAGCAAATGGCTTGAGTGAACGAATTTAGCTTTTAATTTATCGTTTGCTGGTTGATCTTTGTCGATGTTTATTGTTTTTATTATCATTGTGAAGAATAATGCACGAAATTTCTATGACTAATACTTAAAATTTTTAGGATCAGTTGAGTTTAAAAGAAAAAATTGCTCCAAATATACTTTTGCAATGTGATTATTTATTGTTGGACTGTAATTTGCAGCAATAATTGCATTTAATAAATAATGAAAGACAATATTAAAAATTATTTTTTTGGCGACTTTTTTACAATTTGGCATTCAATTCTATTTCAGTATATTTACTTCTATCTTATTGCGATATTGCAACGTTCTTTCTAAAGTATGTCATTTCGGAAAATGTATTATTTTGTTTTTGAAGTTAGGAAAGAAAACTTTCTTCTTCTTTTAAACTTTGGTAAGATTTCTGTTGGTTTCTGTGAGCAACAAAATTTTTCTTATTTTTTCTTTTGGCTTATTTTTGTGCACCTATCTTTGGGGTTGCATTCGAATGTCCCCAAGGGGATGATTTACCCCTTTTATGGGGTAATCAGGGCTTTCAATGCAGACCAAAGTGATATGAATTGGCGCGACCACTTGGCGATATCTCGCCAAGCTTTTGGTCACCAAGTGTTTGACGCCAATTTGGCGACATATCGCCAAGTTGGCAATAAATTTAGCGAAAAAAAATTTTTTTTTGGGTTCAATTTGGCGCTATTGGCGATATTTTGCGAAAAATCTACTGAATGATGTTAAAATCGGCGATATTTAGGAGATTAATCATTGTAAAACATTTTTTTGCATTGTTTCGTGGCAAACTAGGGATACAAATGTTTGAATTGTTACCTTACTCAGTTCAAGCACTATTTTAGCACTTAAGGCATCTACTAAGAAATTTACACGTAAAAGGAAGTAGTGTAGGGTCCATACCAAATTTTTATATCATACTTTGAAGGAATTATAGTTGACTTATAACTAAAATAGAGTATTTTTTTCTGCTATATCATTTTTTTACAAATGAACTTTTAATTTTATACCACGGGCAAAGCCGTGCGGGGAATAAATAAAGACAATATTACAAGTTAATTTGTTGGCGACTATTTTACAACTTGGCATTCAATTCTATTTCTGTATGTTTACTTGACGGATCAAATTTTTACGTTATTTTGCAGCTTGTTTTATTTGCTGGTTTATTCTGCATTTTAATGGCTTTTTTTAAAATTAGTTAGCGAATTATTTTTCATTTTAACTGATTCTGAGTCTTGTTTTATTCCTCAAATAAGTCCAATTCAAAATGTTCTACACGATCCAAACGACTGGCGTCCATGTTTGTTTGCGAGAAAAGGATGATGGGAAGGAAATCTACGCTTGACCCACGCTTAAACCGCCGAAGTCGGGGGCACAAGCGAAGCTCAAAAAACAGCGTGTTGTGACGCATCTTTTAGCTAAGCCGGGCTGGAGAATACGCTTTTTTTTTTGCAGCCTCGTGTTAAACCTCGCTCAAAACTTAAGCGTCGGTTAAAACTGCGTGGAGAATACCGGTGTAAGTCAAAAAGAAATAAACTCCATTGAAATTTACTGTTTAAGCACTTAAAAAAAATTTATCATATGTACCTATTAATTTTTTTGCCACGACAACAACTACAGGTATTAAGTTCAATAGAATGCATTTTGTTTAAAATACGCAATTTGAGTTGGTTAAAAAGTGAAACAAGTTTCTTTAAAATTTCCCGAGTTAAATTGCATTTATTTTTTTGGTACGATAAGAATCATGTGACTTTAACTCATGGAATTTATTAATGTTTTAGAAAACAAAATTAACAGCTTCATAATATAATGATGGCTTCAAGCACGCAACCTAAATTTTTGAAAGAGTGAAACAAACAAAAAAAAGATTACCAACATCAAGTTCCTACCAAAATGGAATGCATGCATTCATTATTTTTCCACAATGAGATGCGTGTGATTTAAATTCCACATAATACTATCAGGTTTTAGAAAGGAAAAATCACAAATAAATGATGGTTTTCAAGCACATAAGTTGAACTTGTTAAAAAGTAGAACAAATGCCATTAAGATTACATGTATAAAGTTCTTATAAAAATGTAATGTACTTATTTATTGTTTTGCCTTGATAGTGACCAATGATCTAGGGAGTTCACTGGAATACTTTCAAGTGTTATAAAACGCATGTAAAAACATTGTGAAACGAAGGTTTCACATTCCCCGTTGACTCCCATGCAAACACACATCAAATTCCGCAACATGGAAGTAAGTCACCACTTGTCTCGCTTCACTTCATTGGACGCTGTCATCTTCACATGAAAAGGAGGGACTGTGTGCCCAAATGTTCCTTTGTCAGAGTGATCCGACTAAACGAATCAAAAGAAAAGTGCTTGTTCACTCCGGAGTCAAAAATCTTGGGGGAAAAAGTAGCGTCCTTCTTCTGGCTGCTGTGCGCGTTCCTCTCCGTGGGAAGAGAAGTGGTTTGGAGTCGTCGAAAAAAAATGATATGTTTGCATTTGTTGAAATAATCATCTTATCGTAATCATGCAAGTAATAATCTAACCAAGAAACAGTTTTCGTAATTTTGTGTATCTTCAATGATTAGATGTACTCAGATAAACGTAAATCGATCTTCAAACCATCGGAGATCCTATAGGCCTAATTTAGGCCATGTGTATCAAGGTTCGCAAACTTTTACGATTTTTAAATCATGCTGGACTCGACTCACGTATCTGATGAACTATCTCAGTAAGGACTCTGCGATGTGGAATTTAGCTTAATAAGATAAAGCATGTAAATGATGCATTAGGCCATAAGATAATGATGAGCTCATCCTTTTTGTTATGATGTATCCATATTGTGCTTTAAATAAACAAGTTCAGTAAGTCAATTTGATATTATTATTATTGGTTCATTTTTGTATCTCACACACAACGCCTTATGTACTTTAAAGTTGGTTTAATTCATTCTTTTCGTCTTTTTTAAAACCACCACTCAACAAACATCACAATTCAATGATGGATCTACACATAATTATTAAGTTATGTTTTAAGTCGAATTTAAAGCAATATTACCTGCAATAACCTTTATAAAATCAAAAATTAGAAATTTGCATTTATGGAAGTTTTGACCTAGACGTGCAATATTAGAATTACTAGGAAAAATACCAATCATTGCATGGGTCAAAAACTTAAGAAAACACTTTTCAGCAATCAATAATTGATTTTAATGATAGATAAATACGTTTAAAAGTATACATATTCGATTTAAATTTCAAAAAAAAAGCGTTATCCAGATCGTAATGTTTGGAAATACAAACTGCCTACTAACTTTTTTCCTAAAATTGTTTAGAAAATAAACAGTGTGTCCTTACTTTGTAATTGCGAAATGTTATCAAAAAATTATTCAGTTTAAGATTCATGCCCTTAATTTTCGTTGAAACACTTGGAGATTTGCAATACACCGCCAACTCGACCATTTCGATCCATGGACAGCTGTTTCGAGCTTATTCTGCTCTCATCAGCATGGAATACGAAAGTAGTCGAGTTGGAAGCAAAAAATCCTCTTATATAGCAAAGAGAGCTAAAAAAAACTGGTAGCTAATGTGAAATTAGAAATACCAGCGAGCGACCGCACTTAGTACGGTACAACTCGTAAATTTTTTTGGGCAAGGTATAAAGCAGTGAGTAACTGCCCCTCGAAACAGCTGTCCATGGACCGAAATGGTCGAGTTGGCGGTGTATTGCATGTTTCTGCCTTAGCCCTTGCTGAGGGGTGGTTACTCACTGCTTTATACCTTGCGCTCTGCCCAAAAAAATTTACGAGTTGTACCGTACTAAGTGCGGTCGCTAGCTGGTATTTCTAATTTCACATTAGCTACCAGTTTTTTGGCTCTCGTTGCTATATAAGAGGATTTTTTGCCTCCAACTCGACTACTTTCGTATTCCATGCTGATGAGAGCAGAATAAGCACAAAAAGTATAATTTTTCCTGTGCATTTTTTGTAAAAAACTTTTAAGCATTTCGCCTCCAAGGACTCAACTGTTCTGTTAAGGCAAAGAATAGAGTATGACATTAACAGAAAAAATACCAATAGGGGGGGCACCTCATAAATAATTAAAAGAAATGAATGTTTCGAATTTGGAATATCAATGCTAATTTAATATGATAAAAATACATCTCTTTTTTTAATAGTTGTAATTGCTATAAAAAAGAAAAAGCGTTTTGACGAAAACAGAAAATGATAAAAATAAAGTTTGGAATTTTTTTGTTTTACTGACAGAGATGTTCTTGAATCACATGCTTGCACATGTATTGCAATTTGTGCTTTAACATCGATCATTTTACTATTGTTCCTAATACTGGGTTTCAATCACATCTGTTTAAATATAATGAAAAAAGAGATATGAATGAACAAGCATTAATCAGTGTTTCTGAAACATATATTTGCAATAAAAATGAACAAAATTCAGGGACGTCATTTCAAGTTTTTCCGGGGGGGGGGCAAAGGGTAAAAACACAATACAATTTCACCAGAAAACAACGAAAACCACGCCAACTTATATATAAATACATTGATTTCTCAAAGTCAGGGGGGAGCAATTGACCCCCCCCCCTAAATGACGGGGTTGACAAAATTGAATTTCGTAAAGTAATCATAAATGTAACAGTAATACAGTAAAATAGACGAGTCAAAACTTAAAAAAAAAAAAATTCTCTTATTTTCTTTTCGTTTTATCTTATACCGAATTATTTTATAGGAAAACTGATGTTGCGACTTTGAAAAGTAAGAAAGGAAAAATAAAATTATTAAAGCTTAGATGCAAAAAAAAAAAAAAAAAAATCGTCTTAAAATTTTCGGAGGGGGCTGCAGCCCTAAATTCCAAGATGGGTAGGCATAACACCAGATGTAAATATAAGTTTCCACACGTTCGTAGATGCAAGTCAAGTTGCTTATGCCGCTCGTGTTTTTATTAGATGCCAATACTCAGGAAGAGGAGTCAGTGTTCAGCTTTTGCAAGCTAAGGCTAGAATAACTCCGTTGAAGCCTATTACCATTCCTTGACTTGAGCTCATGGCCGCAACCATAGGAGCAAGACTCTATACATCTTTAATGGAATCTCTGAACTTAGAAAATGTCAGATAATTCTTCTGGACTAATTCTTCTACCGTTTTAGCTTGGCTAAAGCGACCAGATCAATGGTCAGTTTTTGTAAAAAACAGACTCAATGAGATTAGGAAACTAACAGAAACAGAGAATTGGTTCCACATAAGTGGCAGTGAAAACATTGCGGATTTACCATCAAGAGGATGTGGAATAAAACAGTTACTAAAATCATCCTGGTGGTTGGGCCCTGCATGGTTAAAACAATCTGAAGAAAACTGGCCTAAATCATTGGTCAATATGAATGAAGAAGAAATTGAAAGAGAAAAACTCAGGATGGCAGTCTCTGCAAATAACAGTGAAGTATTTTCCATAGCATGCTATTTTGCCGACAGATACTCAAAATTTTCTAAGATTGTTAGAATTCTGGCATGGGTACTACACTTCAATCCCAGAGCTAAGAACTCTCAAAGGTTGAAAAAGATCACTCAGGACGAAATTACTAATTCCGAAAAGATTATTTTTCGATGCGTTCAAAGAGAATGTTTTACCAATGATAATGCTAAGAGCGATTCCATACCAAATCACCGAATGGGGGTCGCACGACCGACTCGGATTCTTTTTTAATTTGGTACACAGATTGATGATATAGAGGTATGAAAAAGCCCAAAAGGAAAGTTACCTGCTCCACTTATTTTCTGAGATACATGCCCTCAAAGTTTGTCCGCCACGTCAAAATACTAAAAAAGTGATGTTATTTAATCATTTTTTATAAAAAATTGTACTCATGCAAAATAAAAGTGTTAGATATCTATGGAAACTAGTTACTCCAGGCATTCTGAAAAAAAAACTAGAACGTTCATAATGAAAATTGCCAAGGTACAGGGCTCTTTGAAGTTGTCACCACAAAAACTTGATTTTGCATATTTTGCTAAAATTCAGGCATTTATTACAAAAAAAGGCAAACAAAACCAAAGGTTTTCTCACTTTCTGGTAGTGTACAGGTCCTCCCTGTAAATTGCTACGCAATAAATTTTTTGGGTTTCTCACTCCTTCTTGGAAATATTTTAACTTAAAAATAAGCCATAAGGCAAAAAATGCGTTTTTGGCCATCTTGGCAGCCATTTTTCTCATAAAGGGGGAGCAGTAGAAACTTTAATTTTTTTTTTAAACAAGCCACTGATATGTTAGCTATTCACAGGAAAAGAGTTTACTTTTGGTTATTTCTCCCATTAAGAGATATCCTGCTGAGAGTATATGCATGTTTTTCGCGACGACCATATGCTTTTGTTCCCCATCTCATGGACTTAAAATTAATTAAACCAAAAAATAATTATATATTTATTATTAGCTGTATTATCTACTCAATATGTCATGAAATTTAATTTTTAAATCATTGAACAATAAATTAGATAATTGATGAAAAAAAGAAAAAGTATTTCTCTGATGCCTGAGCATTATGCATTCATAATTATAAAGTACTAAATACTTTCTTGAGAAATTAATTAACATAAATGAGCTCTAAATAGTTATATTATAAGCAATACCCAGTCTTGTGATTGGGATACTCCTGTTTTTTATTGAAGAATTTCTTGAATATCACATGAATATCAGGAAAATTATTGAGGTTTTTTCGTTTGATGTAGGATACTTTATGACAAATTTCATTTGATGGGCTACTAACTGAGCATGGTGATAAAGAGCTATTAATTTCAGCATCGAATTCCATTTTACCTTATTAACAGTTAAATATTTATAAAATAATTTAATAAATAATTTAATATAAAGCTATGCTTGAAGAATTAAAATTAGTGCAACTAATTTATTCCCATACTGATCTTTACAAAACTGACATGTGTTGAGCACTGATAAGAACTGACAAGAATAAGTTTACTCACTAAAATACTAGTTCACAGATACTATAAAGCGTACATTCTATTTTCTACAAAATAATACAACAAAGAACAAGGGTATAAAGGGGTAGGTACTAAAGAATTTCTTGAAAAATCAATTAAAATAAAGGAGCTTCGAATATTTATCTCATAGGCAATACCCAATCTTGTGATTGGATGTTCCTGATTGATGGCTATAAACAGGAGGATACCCTTGTTCTTTGTTGCAGTATTATTTTGTGGAAAATAGAATGTATGCTTTATAGTATCTGTGAACTAATATTTTAGTGAGTAAACTTTTTCTTGTCAGTTCTTATCAGTGCTCAACGCATGTCAATTTTGTAAAGATCAGTATGGGAATAAATTAGTTGCACTAATTTTAATTCTTCAAGCATGGCTTTATATTAAATTATTTATTTAATTATTTTGTAAATATTTAACTGTTAATAAGGTAAAATGGAATTCGATGCTGAAATTAATAGCTCTTTATCACCATGCTCAGTTAGTAGCCCATCAAATGAAATTTGTCATAAAATATCCTAAACGAAAAGACCTCATTTATTTTCCTGATATTCATGTTATATTCAAGAAATTCTTCAATTAAAAACAGGAGTATCCCAATCACAAGATTGGGTATTGCTTATAATATAAATATTTAGAGCTCATTTATGTTAATTAATTTCTCAAGAAAGTATTTAGTGCTTTATAATTATGAATGCATAATGCTCAGGCATCAGAGAAATACTTTTTCTTTTTTTCATCAATTATCTAATTTATTGTTCAATGATTTAATAAATTAAATTTCATGACATATTGGGTAGATAATACAGCTAATAATAAATATATCATTATTTTTTGGTTTAATTAATTTTAAGTCTATGAGAGGGGGAACAAAAGCATATGGTCGTCGCGAAAAACATGCATATACTGTCAGCAGAATATCTCTTAATGGGAGAAATAACCAAAAGTAAACTCTTTTCCTGTGAATAGCTAACATATAAGTGGCTTGTTTAAAAAAAAAATTAAAGTTTCTACTGCTCCCCCTTTATGAGAAAAATGGCTGCCAAGATGGCCAAAAACGCATTTTTTGCCTTACGGCTTATCTTTAAGCTAAAATATTTCCAAGAAGGAGTGAGAAACCCAAAAAATTTATTGCGTAGCAATTTACAAGGAGGACTTGTACACTACCAGAAAGTGAGAAAACCTTTGGTTTTGTTTGCCTTTCTTTGTAATAAATGCCTGAATTTTAGCAAAATCTGCAAAATCAAGTTTTTGTGGTGACAACTTCAAAGAGCCCTGTACCTTGGCAATTTTCATTATGAACGTTCTAGTATTTTTTTTCAGAATGCCTGGAGTAACTAGTTTCCATAGATATCTAACACTTTTATTTTGCATGAGTACGATTTTTTATAAAAAATGATTAAATAACATCACTTTTTTAGTATTTTGACGTGGCGGACAAACTTTGAGGGCATGTATCTCAGAAAATAAGTGGAGCAGGTAACTTTCCTTTTGGGCTTTTTCATACCTCTATACCATCAATCTGTGTACCAAATTAAAAAAAAATCCGAGTCGGTCGTCCAACTTTTTTTTTTTTCGGTGATTTGGTATGGAATCGCTCCTAAGAAAACACTTCAAGGTCTATGAAGATAGTGACGGAGTTTTAAGAATGAAGTCCCGAATAACTAATGAAGCGGAGACCGAACAATTTTCCTTTCCCATCATTTTACCTTCAAAACATAGATTGGTTGAACGATTTATTGAAGAACAACATATCTTGAACAAGCATGCAGGACCACTAATCTTGTTAACTATTCTGAGAGAACGATTTTGGATTATAAAAGGAAGAAAGACTGTCCATTCGGTTATAAGAAATTGTATTATTTGCAAGAGGCAAAGAATTAAGCATTTGGAAGTTCCTCTGCCGCCTCTTCCTTCCAATAGAACAGAATTATCTGCTACATTTCAAGTTACAGGGGTGGATCTGGCAGGTCCGCTTTTTACAAAGTCAGGAAGTAAAGTTTGGATTGTAATATTTACTTGTGCGGTCTATAGATGTGTTCATTTGGAATTGGTAGAATCACTTTCTACTGATGCGTTTATCTACGCTATGAGAAGATTTATAGCACGACGTGGAAGAATTTCTGTAATGTATTCCGACAATGGAACGAACTTTGTGGGATTGGATAAATCTCTGAAGAAATTAGACTGGGACAAAATACAAAAAGAATTTGAAGTGTTCCAAATCAAATGGAAGTTCAACCCTCCGTCAGCCCCATGGTGGGGAGGTTTTTGGGAGAGTCTCATAAAAATTCTCAAAAACCTTCTCCGAAAAAATTTAGGACATTCTTTCTTAACAAAGGAAGAACTTCAAACTTTAGTTTGCGAATGCGAAGCAGTAATGAACAACAGACCTATAACGTATGTTTCAGAGGATCCAGAACTTAAAACTTTAACTCCAAGTATGTTTCTACATGACATACCAGCGACAGATGTTCCCGACTTAGACAACATAGAAAGATCGTCCCTAAATAAAAGATTGAATTATTTGCAAACTGTTCGCGATCATCTTAAAAAGAGATTTAGGGTCGAGTATCTTGGTTTTCTTCGCTCGAAGTCGACGAAGGTTCATGATTCTGTAGCTGTCGGGGACATTGTACTGATCGGTAGTGAAGATAAGAAACGTCTGGATTGGCCTCTTGGAAGAGTAATTCAGCTTTTCCCAGGAAAAGATAACATTGTTCGATTAGTAAAGCTGAAGACTGCAAAGGGCTGTTTAATGAGAGCAGTTCAGAGACTTTACCCTCTTGAAATCGGAGAAAAAGACAGGCCAAACCTTCTTGTGTTGCGTCAACAAAAGCAGAAAAATCTTCCGATCTCTACTGAAGCTGAGGAAGACAGTAACTCTAATGATACATCATTCATGGCATCGTCATAGAATGGTAAAACCATTAAGAAGGCCAGTTTGAGAACTTTCAGCTGGACATTAATTAGACTTTCCCTGTTTTTAAGGGTTAAAAGTTTTTGAGTTGTTTGTAATGATTTTTTATGTATTATTTTAGGGTCATGGTTTTTTGCAAAATTATATTTTTGGCTAAGATTTTAAGTTCGTTCCGAACTCAAGGTGGGGAGGATGATGGATGTAAGCCTTGAAAAGATGAAATGATCATCCTTTCCACCTCGAGGCGACAAAAATTTAAGTTTGGCAACAATGAAAAAAGAAAACTAAGATTTGAAAATTTTTAATATGTAGATTGCAAAACTCTTTTGGCCATTTCTGTAAGAATTTTAATTTAAATTGTAAATAGTGTTAATAAACCTTTTTTATATAAGCTCTTTTTCCCAAATGTCACCACTTCTAGATTTTTAAGATACTGAGCAGACAACCGCCCACAAATAATAAGAAAATGTGTTACTCAGATGTAACAGTAAGTATTTTTGAATATTTTATCCCCTAAACACTCCCTTTTCACACCGTCGTATGAGTGAATCTGAAGTAACACAACTACAACCAATGCTATCAGGGACGTCATTTCAAGTTTTTCCAGGGGGGGGGGCAAAGGGTGGAAACACAATGCAATTTCATCGGAAAACATCAAAAACGCCCACTTATATGTAAATAAATTGATTTCTCAAAACCAGGGGGGCAATTGACCCCCTGCCCCCCCCCTAAATGACGGGGCTGACTGCTATGGATTAAATGGCAGCTTGTTTTCCTTGTCTTTAAAATATTTTTACTCGCTCATTTTATCCTTCCACCCCTACATGCCAAAAGTAGTATGAATAGAATCTTCACTCACGAATGAGCTTCCTTTGCGCCATCTTTTTACTCAAGTGGATGTAACTACGACTGGGCCCAAAAGCTTTACTGGCAAAATAGAAAAAATGTTGGCTGGACGCGAGAAGCTGCTTGTAGTTACATTCGTGCCTATAGTTGGCAAAAAAAGTATTAGAACAATGTGAAATTTGTACATTTCAAGGTAATAATATTAAATTAATCTCAAAATTAATTTAGAAGAGATAGTATCTAATATCTTTAAACGAGCAATTCTTGTATATATATATATATATATATTTCGGATCTCGAAAACGGCTCTAACGATTTCGATAAAACTTGGTATTTAGATGGAGTTTTGGTTTCTGAGTCATCTACGGTCGGGCGTTTTTTCTGTAAAAACGCCAGTTTTCAACAAAAACCCCCGTTTTTGTGCCTCATTAAGTAAGTTTGAGACACTTTCTTTATACGCCGATTTTCTTTATGATTATTATCAATTGTTACTGTTTCATAGCAACGACGTTTTAAGTTAACAATGGATTTCATAGTTAATCACATCAGCGCGAGTTAAATTTTATGGAATTTGGTATTTGTTATTGTTTTTTGAAATGTTTAAAGCAAGGCTTCACTAGATAGTGTCTTATACAGGCTGTTTCATTTCTTCAAAAGCCATGGGATAAAAGCAGTGGTGATTGTCCAGCGGCATTTATTCAATTTTATGGTAACTAAGGCAGGGATTCAAGTGAAACAGCACTGCGATCGCTTCGAATTGCAATCGCAACTGGAGTTGAATTACATTATCATCAACTTAACTTGGCATGACGTCACTACGGGTGGAGCCAATAAGAGCTCACAAGCACTCGGCGATCTCCTCTTATTCGCCAAGTAGGCTGTGACGTTTTATCTAGCTCGTTTTTCATAGGCAAACGTCACGCTGACGTCACGATGTTTTTATCAAGAAATGTTCTAATATAATTCATTTCCAGTAGCGATTGTAATTTGCGATGGCCTGTTTCACTTGAATCCCTGCCTTACTCGATATAAAAATCGGATTTTTTTACTTTTCAAGTACGATTTAAAAATTGAGTATAAAATTGTTACAGTTAATTTTCAAACACTTTTTTTCCTCCTCAAGAGTGTTTAGTAAGATATTTCAGGTAAAAAATCAATAAATACGAAATTCATTTTTTTTTAAATATTAAGTTTCAAAAACAAAATGACATCTATCTAATATCTTTAGACGAGCAATTCTTGTATATATATATTTCGGATCTCGAAAAACGGCTCTAACGATTTTGATAAAATTTTTGTACTAAGATAAAGTTTTGGTTTTTTGAGTTCATCTACATCGGCGTTTTTTTCTGTAAAAAACGCAAGTATTCACAAAAAAAAAAAACCGTTTTTTTTGTGCCCTTCATTAGAAGTTTGACGAGCTTTCTTTCGCCATTTTTCTTTATGATTACTCTTATTGTTTACTGTTTTCATAGCAAACCACGTTTTTATTATAACAATGGATTTTCATATTTAATCACATCAGCGTAAATTTAAATTTTTTATGGTATTTGGGCAAAACGAGTTTTTGGCAACACGTTAGAATTTTTATTGTTTTTTGAAATTTAAAAAGAGATCGATCAAAAGAAAAGTTTAGAATTGGGGTGTGGGCCCGCGATAATCCGATCGGTAAGTCGTCAGAATCGTAAACCAGAGGGTCCCCGGTCCCGATCATATAGAGGAAGCCCAGTCCGATCAAAGATCCACCGTCTTTCATTAATGGCGGCTGGGTAACGTTTAAAAAATGTTCGTGGTCCATAAAATCCTCCAAGTGAAAACGATACCTCTGGGGGATGCTGGGCCAAGGGTTTGCTCGGCCCCTTGGGCCTGGTTTCAAAAAATGAACAGAGCACTCTTCAAGGCCCCATCCCGGTTAAACTACGAGTTTGTGGTATGTACGGGGGGGAACCTTGGAGTGTGGAAGTCAAGTGAAAGTCAAAAACCAAACTGGAAACCAAATGCGTACTGGAGAACATGGGACTCTGCATCCATTCTCATCAACCCCTCCTGCGCTTTAGGCGCCAAATGAAATGAAATTGGGTTGTGATTTTTACGGTGGAGCATGGATTAAATAAGGTTGTGTTTTTTAAAACAAATTACGGCTGTTTTAAAAGCATAATTGCAACCAAAGGCTTAAAAATGCTTTTCAAGTTTATCTAAATAAGTACTTCGCATTTTAGAAAAACAACCTCTGTTTACAAACCTCTGTTTTTTTTTAACCGAGCGGGCTCGGTCCCCTGGTACTTTATGTAAAAAATTCAATATGTAACCATAAAAGGAGCATAAAATAAATACAGTAATTTTAAAATCAAAACAACGTGATTGAAACTGCAAAAAAAGTATTAGAACAAAAAGCGAAACATGCAAATTACGACGTGATGTCCCTAAACTTTCAATTTTACTCTCATACGTGTCAACTGCTCATGAAAGCAGCTTGTTTCCTTTGCTGACATTATAGTCCGGTCAATCTATGCAAAAAAAAGGGCTAAAATCGCAAATCGGGATGTAGTTCTGATTTTTTAATATGTTGTTTGAGTCACTTAGGGTAGTTCAAATCTAAGTTTGCACCTTTCCAAACCCTGTGCTTGCTGCGGAATTCGCGAAAAACTGCGAAAATTTCCGACTTTTTTCAGTTTTTTCCTTATAACTTCCAAACTATGTATCTTTTGATGATACATGTGAATACCCGTTTTAAAGAACACTAAATTTTCAGAAATTTGAGCCCAAGTAGCGCTCTGTAGGACCAATAGTTTAGGAGATATCGAACTTCGAAAATTGGTCATTTTTTGCGAAAAGTGAAAAAATTATGCTTCAATCGCATTTCAGACCAAATATCAATATAATTTCCTGCTCTACAAGAATAAAAATCGACATGAAACTATAGTAAATTTAATTGGCTTTTATTTAAGCCCAAAAAGAAGTCTCTGGACTCAGTAGTTTTTCCACAATTACGAAAAACAAAATGTTCAAAATTTTTGATTTTTTCGAGAAATGAAAAAAAATCGTTTCTAATAAGAATAAGAGGCACTAGACAATAAGAAATACATAGAATGGTATAAATACATAGAATGGATACATGGAACAAGTGACTAATGGCCTAGATTTCCAGTTCTCAAAAACAGTATATCTCCCATTCATTCACGCTCCATCCACAAATTATAACACTGTTTTAACACTTCTTCTTGAGGCCAGTGCAAGAACCAAAGCTCATGGGCAACATACTTGCTTTGTGACATATTATCAACCCCTTTATATGAAAGCCAGAGACATTGTTGAGAACTGCCAGCATACCGATTTGAATACGGTGGTAGTGAGTTTAGGTGGTTTTCACCTTCTTATGTCTTTCATGGGAGCTATTGGTGCTATCATGGCAGATAGTGGTCTAAAAGAATTGCTCGCCACAATTTATGCAGAGAACGGTGTTGATAAAATTCTAAATAGACACGCATATTCTAGAGCTGTAAGAGCTCATCTGTTGAAAAATCTTTCGTTGGCTCATTCTATTTTCAATAAGATTCAGCTAACTGATGAGGATAAAATAATTATTGAGGAGATTTTGAATGAAGATGACAGATCAATGATTTGGTTGGCAAATGAATTTGAAATTGTTTCATAATCTTAATGCGAAATGTAAGGCTGAAGTGGACCAGCAGGAAAGAAAAGGGCCCACCTCAAAGCTTTGGGTGCAATATTTCAGGATGACTGTATTAATTAAGAAATTCATTCAGGCTGAGAGAGCAGATGACTGGGAGCTCCACCTGGACACAGTTAGCAAAATGCTTCCATTCTTTCACTCAGCGGGTCATTTTTTTACGCCAAAAGTGCACGCTTATACCTACAAGATATGAGTGCTCTGGAACAGCGAATGGTCCCACAGGAATTTGCTAACTTCACTAAACAATACTTCACGATTCGCAGATCCGGTAAATTTTGGTCAGGCCTGTGGACAGACTTATGTATTGAACAGGTTCTCATGAAATCCATGAAGAGTCAGGGAGGGTTAACCCATGGTCGCGGAATATCCAATAGTGTACTTTCTCGGTAGACAGAAAGACTTTGTTCAATAATGAAGGGATGCGAAAAGGAACAAAATCTCTTTCTTCTGCTCTTTCACTCTACTTGAGCAAAACATTCCAAATACACCCAGTACATTTGTAGTAGTAGACGGAGGATACCTTCTGCATAAGGTTATATGGCGCCAAAATGTTTCTATCAGTTCAATAATTGATGGATATATTACTTACACATTTAATCACTTTGGTAGGAACGTAGCAGTGGTGTTTGATGGTTACCCTGAGGATGGAGCTCTCAGAAGTATTAAAACAGCAGAGTGATTGAGTCGCTACTCTGTTCTTAGTAGCAGTGAGATTGTATTTGACTCTTCAACGATCATCACAGTGCCCCAGGAGAAACTATTAGCCAACGAGAGCAATAAACGACGCCTCATTAACGAGTTGTGCCTTGCCTATTAACATGAAGGCATTGAAACTAAAAAAGCAACGGAAGATGCAGACTGCATGATTATCCTAACCGCTCTCGAAAAAAGTACTTTTTACGAGAGCGTGATCGTGGCAGGAGAGGACGTGGACTTACTTGTTCTTCTCTGCGGTTTAGGATCAAACATTCATAATGTTTATTTCCAAAAAAATAAAAAAGGTGACTTCACTTGCACACAGTTTTCAACAACTTCATTCAGTGGAGGAGCCATGGAATTGCCTAAAGGATTCGAACTGTTTCTTCACGCATTTAGTGGATGCGACACCACATCTGCCCTCTACTGGCAAGGAAAGGCAAAGCTATGCAGCATTTTTGAAAAGAGGCAGAGTTTGATTCATTGATTCATTTGGCTGGTACATTTCTCCTTCCAGATGTTAGTCACGAAGCCATTGCTAAAGTAGGGCAAAAATGCTTTGTTGCTTTGTACGGAGAAGATGCATTCACCGATACACTGCATGTTCTTCGATTCCGACTGTTTGTTAAAGCAGCTGCCAATGCGAAGGTTAACTTGGCGCGTTTGCCCCCAACTAAAGATGCTGCCAACTTCCATTCCTATCGTATGTACCATCAAGTGCAAAAGTGGTTGGGGGTTGAGAAAGATGCAGTGGAATGGGGTTGGTCAAAAACTCCCAATGGCTTAATACCAGTCACAACATTATGTGAACCAGCCTCGCCCATGCTCCTGAAATTTCTATCGTGCTAGTGCAAAAAAGGATGCATGGGAGCATGTTCTTGCCTCAAAGCCGGACTAAAATGTTCTGCTGTGTGTACTAGGTGCTCTGGAAAAAGTTGCAACAACGTCCATCCAGTTACAATGGACGAAGAAGAGGAAAATACTGATAACGTTTCTTTCTTAGACGATTATATGGAGCAAGAGCAAAAACGTTCCTTTTCTGCAGTTTCGAGATTCGAACACAGCAAACAAAGACCCTCAAAAAAAACTAAACATTGATTGAAATTAACCTTGAAGAGTTTTTAAACAATGAAAATAATATTTAAATATAATGTTAACCTTTTTTTCCATTCTATGTATTTCTTATCGTTTAGGGCCTCTTATTCTTATTAGAAACGATTTTTTTTTCATTTCTCGAAAAATTCAAAAATTTCGAACATTTTGTTTTTTGTAATTGTGGAAGAACTACTGAGTCCAGAGACTTCTTTTTGGGCTTAAATGAAAGCCAATTAAATTTACTATAGCTTCATGTCCATTTTTAATCTTGTAGAGTAGGAAATTATATTGATATTTGGTCTGAAATGCGATTGAAGCATAATTTTTTCACTTTTCGCAAAAAAATGACCAATTTTCGAAGTTCGATATTTCCTAAACTATTGGTCCTACAGAGCGCTACTTGGGCTCAAATTATTGAAAATTTAGTGTTCTTTAAAACGGGTATTCACATGTATAATCAAAAGTTGCATAGTTTGGAAGTTATAAGGGAAAAACTGGAAAAAGTCGGAAATTTTCGCAGTTCTTCGCGAATTCTGCAGCGAGCACAGGGTTTGGAAAGGTGCAAACTTAGATTTGAACTACCCTAGGTGACCCAAACAACATATTAAAAAATTAGAACTACATCCCGATTTGCGATTTTAATGTCTAATTTGACTGGACTATTAAGTTTAAAATCATTTCTATGAAATTTTCTTGGTTTGGCTCTGAAAACAAAAGAGATTCCAAATGCGAAAGGAGAAGAAATAGTTTATTTGTATCATAGTGGGAAAACATTCCGTAAAATTACAGGAATGTTGAACGTGTCGTTGTGTGCAGTTCATCTCATTTTTAAAAAGAAAAAAAAAGAGACCAATGTTGTTAATAACAAAGAAAGACCAGGGAGACTAAACAAGCTGAGTGTAAGAGAAAGACTCCAAGCGGTCAAAGAGGCTCTAAAAAATCCAACAGGAAATGCAAAAATGTTAGCCGCTAATAGTGAATCAATATCAAGAAAGGTTGTAACACCTTAGGTTGTAAGAAATGTTTTGCATAAGGCTGGTTTAAAAGGAAGACGGCAAGGAAGAAACCATTTATTTCAGAAATCAACAGAAGAAAACGACTCGAGTTAGCTAAAAAATATCAAAGTAAAACAACTGATTTCTGAAAAAGTTTTATTTTTTCCGACTAAAGTAAGTTCGAAATTTTCAAACCAAAGCACATAATCACTGTTTGTAGAAAAAGGGGTGCTGCTGTAGAACACCAAAAGTTACTAAAAACAGTAAAGCATGGAGGTGGTTATATCTTGGTTCGGGAATGAATGGCATACAATAGGGTTAGAAATATCTGTTTCATTGATGTGAAATAGACAACTCTATCATACATCAATGTGTTACGGCATAATTTGAAAAATAGTACCAGAAAATTAGGACTGGATACCACATTCGTCTTTCAACAGGATCAAGATCCAAAACACACTGCCAAAAAAACCAAAGAGTGGTTATTATATAATGCGCCCAAAGACAAATAACTCCACAAAAATCACAAGACCTGAACCCTATAAAGCATCTATGGCATTAATTAGATTATAAAATTATAAAAAACTCAATACAAACAAATCAAGCTTAAAAGAGGCTTTACAAGAGGCATAGAACAAAATGTCCTTAAAAGTCACAAATGATTTTGTAGAATCCATACCGAGACACTTAAAAGCAGTAATTGCAGCTGAAGGACTGCATATTAAGTACTAAATATGCACTTCAATTAATTATTACTTATTTATCTATTTGATTTAACATGCAAACTTGCTGTTCTAATGCTTATTTTGCAATGTAAATTTAGTTATTTTAATTTTGTAAAAGTTCTATTCACGTTAAACTTTTATTTATTACAAAACGGGATATTTTTGTAGAAACTTTACGTAATATAATTGTTTTATTCGTGTAAATTTATTTTATTACTTCAAAATGTACTAATTTCATATTGTTCTAATACTTTTTTTGTCAACTGTATAACTTGCACACTATGGAAAGACACCAGCAAAACAGATCTAAGCACTGATCAGCGGTACTTAATGGAAATCTGTGAAGCCATCAACTCCGGACATTGCCGACATTCATTTTAAAAGTATATGCTCCCAGAATAGAATAGAAATAAAATTTTGACACGTAAGTTAGATACAGGTTCTAGAGTAAATATCATCCAAAATGAGATTTATAATTCTTTAAATTGTACTAGTTATGTTGGACCTACCAAGTTAATATTGGAAGCTTTTGCTGGATGTCAAATTAGGACCCCAGGCAAGCCCGTCATTTAGGGGGCCAGGGGGGTCATTTGCCCCCCCCCCCTGATCTTTCAGAAATCAATGTATTTACATATAAGTGGGCGTGGTTTTTGTAGTTTTCTGGTAAAATTGTATTGTGTTTTTAACCTTTGCCCCCCCCCTGGAAAAACATGAAATGACGTCCCTGACACTAGGCATTAATTTAAAATGTAAAATAGGAAATGTTAAATGTTTGGAGTTCGTTATTGTGCATTATGAACCAAGTTCTTGAACGATACTTGATTTGTCTTGTTGTGAGGAATTTGGATTTGTTAAAGCGCATAATATTAATAGCATTGGATTAGTTGATAAAAATTCCTTCATTGAAAAAATAAACAGGATTTTTGAAGGTTTGGAAAAATAACTTAACCTGAGCAATAAAAATAGATGAAAATGCACAACCTGTAGCTAGACCCCAAGAATTTCCAGAATCAAACTAAAACTAAAAGATAAATTTAATGTGCTTGAAAAAAATGGTAATTAGTAACGTAAAAAACCAGGTGGCTTTATAAATGATTTAGAAATTGTTGAAAAACCATATGGTGTTATTAGGGTATGTAGAGGTGTTATGGGTAGCATGTATGTCAGGGTAGATCCTCGAGACTTAAAGTAAAATAAGAGAGTATCATTTAATACCAACTGTAGATGAATCAATACCTAAGTTGTCCAACAAAGCTGTTTATAATGTACTTTATTTAAAGGATGGTTTTATCAAATTAAACTTGATAACCATATAGTAAACATTGTCAGTTTAGTACTCCATTTGGATATGTTTATGGGTTTAATCGTATACCTTTCGGAATTTCCGTAGCCCCTGAACTTTTCCAGAAACGTAATGAAATTAGTTTTGGTGATATTTCAGATACATTGATATATTTTGATGATATGTTAATTGATGCGGAAAATGACAAAGAACGTGCTGAGATTTTGAGTAAAGTTATTGGAAGAGATAGAAAGTTAAATATTAAATTTAATCCAATATGTAGAAACATAAAGCAAAAGGTAGAAATATGTCAAAGGATAACCCTTTGTCTTCTACTATAGATTCATGTGTAAGCAGCAATACAATACGGAGAAAATTCTTTAAAATGTGCCGAAATTTTTGGTTGTTACGTAGCAATAAAGAAATGTAGTGAAAAGATGGAACTTTTTATTTCATTAACATCTATTATCCTTTTTTTTCTTGATATAAAGTTAAAATACAAAAAAATTACCGTAATTTTAAAAATAAACTTTCTTCCTAAAATTTAAAGAGAAACCCTGATTATGTACAGTGATAGAAAGAGAAAAAAGAAGTCATCTAAAGAAATGCTTTTAGAAACAGGTGTGATTGAAGCTATTCAATATTCAAAAAAAAAACTTATTAAGATAAAAAACCAATGGAAATCTCACGCAGTGTCTACATGCGTAGCTGAGTCCTTTTGCTTTACTCATGAAAGCAAATTGAAAATATTGATCAACCTGCGGATTTGCACAAAATTTTCCAGTATAAAAAGAGGAACTTTTGCGTTAATCATCAATCAGTCTTGATTATCCCATAAGAAGCATCATGGGTTGGTATGCAAGACTTGCGCTACCTTTTTTGGCTCTACTACTCTGCTCCCGGGACATTCCTGCTTTGGGACAGGAGATAAGTCCATGGTCAAGGCCAAGGGTGGCAGGTTTCATCAGTTCTTTTATGCAATTACAGAAACCAGGGACCTTAAAACCTGATCAGGTGGATGCGATCTGTCTATAGTTGGTGACACTGTCATGACGCAAGGGACAAGACCGCAAGTTCCAACAAGAGATCAAAGTCCAAGTGACAATAGACCGCGGTATGCACGATGAAAGATGCCTAGAAATCAAGTTCCATTTGCCACATCCGGTAACTAAGAAAAAAACCGTTTTTTCAAAACATAGAAACATAATAGGTCAGAAAGCACAATATTCCTACGAAAGTAGTTGCGCATTATTTTTTTTAAGGCAGCAGAAGTTGAGTTGTTCTGGCAGCGTTCTTTGCAATTTCACGGGATTTATTGTGAACATTTTTATATTTTTTTCAAATTTTAAGTAGTTTCAATTTTTTAAATGTATCTGGTTCAAGTTTATTTGATATTATCAACTTAAATAAACTGTGGAGTCATTATTTTGGGTGTTACTGATAGTTTTTTCAGAAATTCAACTCTTTTTTTTACATTTGTTTATATTATTTTTTAGCGTTAAAAAAGATATGTTTTGATACACTTCGGTTTACCCCACTGAGGTTCAATTGACTGCCCTTGGCATGTGAACCTGTCTTTCCGTTTTTAGCCTACTTTCCCGTTAAAAATAAAAGAAGGACGAAAAAAGTATTAAAAGTGGCTTAATGCATCTAAAAAATATCGCCAAGTTAAAAAAATATCACCAAGACCGAAAAAAATCTCGCCAAGTTAAAAAAATATCGCCAAGTCCGAAAAAAAAGCCAAAAAGAAATAAAAAGGTAAAATGAATATCGAAAAATTAAAAATTTGAAAGTAGGGTATTGAGATGGGAAATTTGTGTGTCGGTCGGTCTGTCTGTCCCCCCCCCCCTAATAAGTTTTGAATGAACATTCCGATTTTGACAAACTTTTTTTTGTCGGAAAGATCTCGGCGAGTACAGCTCATTCCCATATTTGATTTTTCGACTTGAACAATTTTTGGTTCAACTTTGAACCGTTCAAACAACCTGTCCCTTTTGAGTGAACAGTCCGATTTGAACAAACTTTTTTTTTGTTGGAAAGATCATATCAAGGATACTTCATTCCCGTATTTACATTTCCAATTTGAACAGTTTTTCGTTCAACATTGAACCGCTCAAGCAAGCTGTCACCCCTAATAACTTTTGAGTGAACAGTCCGATTTAAATAAACTTTTTTTTTTTTGTTCCAAGGATCTCAGCAAGAATACTTCATTACCGTATTTAAATTTTCAATTTGAACATTTTTTCGTTCAACATCGAACCATTCAAGCAAACTCCCCCCCCCCTAATAACTTTTGAATGCACATTCCGATTTGGACAAACTTTTTTGTTGGAAAGATCTCGGCGAGTACAGCTCATTCTTATGTATCGCTTTTTGATTTGAACCTTTTTTCGTTAAATACTGAACCGTTCAGAAAAAAAAATTAACATTAGCGTCTACGGGGAATGTAAGTTGAATGTTGATCCTAAACTTAAAGTCGGATTTCCTTCAAACTAACTTTGTAAGAAAATGGTTTTGATAAATATTATTTGTTAAGTACTTTTCTGAATAATCTGTGAGGATGTACAGAAAATAACAACGTTACAATGCACAAATTAGCAGGGATACTGCAGACACGTGTTTCGGCGTTACAAGGAACGCCTTTATCAATGCAAAAAAGTTGTGAGCTTATGGATGCACAGCCATCCGACAAAAGCAACGGAAACAGAAGCGAAGAGCTTAAAAAGCAAACATAGCGGATTACGTGAACACCAATAAAAAAATTCGAAGCCAAAAAAGATCCAATGGGAAAATAAAGAATGAACCGAAGCTTTCTACCAGGTACGAAATGGAAAGAAAGAATTCGATTGGCGACACGATAAGCCAAAAGGCTAACATAATAAAAAATAAAAAAAAAAAAAACACCAGGTCAAACTGTTAACCGCAAGAACAAAAAAGAGCAGAATGAAAGAAAGCGAATCGGTAAATGAAAAAACAAAAAAGAAAAATAAAGACAAGTAGAAAATGGAAAATGCCAGCAAAATCAGAGGAATAAATTAGAAAGGTAAAAGGCAAAATTAAACAAAAGGACGCCAAACAGCAGAAAAATAAGGAATAGCATTGAGATCGTTAACTAAGTCAGAACTGTTTTTCAAAATATGGAAGGATTCCCAAAAATCAAGATCTGACGGGTTGGGGCATTTTTGGACAATTTGAAAAGAATTAAAATCGAAAGAATGATTCTTTTCCCAACAATGTTGCGCAATACTAGACTTATTCAGTTGTTGCTTTTTCACATAATTCTGATGTTCCTTTAGGCGGAATTTCAAAGCACGTCGCGTTTGTCCGATATAAGAGAGATTGCAATTGCAATTAATTTTATAAATACCACAACTATTAAGAGGATGAATGGGATCTTTAAGGGAAGAGAAACATAGTTTATTCGTAGGGGAGAATACCACCTGGAAATTGAAACGTTTGAGAATCTTAGCAACCTGATAACTCACAGAGGGAAAGAATGGTAAAACAACCAAATTCTTTCTAATGAAAGTTCTCTTAACAAAAGTTGTTTCGGATTTGTTAGAAAGTTTTTTAAAAATGGAATCAATCAAAGTATGAGGATAGTTTCTATCAAGAGCCACAGCTTTAAGATAGTTGAGTTCTGCTTTAAGAAGTTCCGGTGAAGAACAAAGATTAATAGCACGCTGAACAAAAGAATTAAATGCAGCATATTTTTGACTAGGAGGGTGAGATGAAAGTCGATGAGGAGGTAACGAGACAGCAAAAGGTTTGCGATAAACGGTAGTTTCAAAGCCGAATTCTGTTCGAGAAACTAAAACATCAAGAAAGGGAATGCAATTATCCTGTTCTTTCTCACAAGAGAATTGAATATGAGGATCAATAGCATTTAAAACGGATAAAACATCGTCATTATGGAACTGGTTATGGTTCATTAGAACAAAACAATCGTCAACATATCTAACGTAAAATTGAAACTGTAATTTTTGGAACAACTCAACCTCAAAATAATGCATATAAATATCACTAAGAATGGGGCTTAGTGGGTTACCCATAGCCAAACCATCTGACATAGTGTAAAATTGTCCATTAAAAGCAAAAGAACATTGTTCAAGGCATGTACGGGTAAGGAAAATTAATTCCTCAATTTCCTTAGAGGCAAAATGAAATTCTGAAAGTCTCCTTTGAAGGCATAACAATGCACCCTCGATAGGAACGTTCGTAAATAATGATTTAACATCAAAAGAAGCCATAAAAGAATCCTTAGGAACGAAATTATGAATTTTCTTAACAAAATCTACAGAATTTTTAACGGTGAATAAATTATGAATCCTAAGTGGAGAAAACACAGAGACTAAATATTTAGCAAGTTTATAAGAAGCAGTACCGATATTGGAACATCGTACAAAGATTTCGTCGAATGCTCTACTTAGAGCTTCGATCCAAGAAACTAGAACGATTATCTTATATTGAACGTGAACTCTACAATTTACATCTTTCTGTTTCAAATTCTATTTCCGATTTGATTCTGTCGATAGAACATCTTGGTTTAGAACCCTTCGTTTTTCGGAGAATCATCAGGTTATTTTGAAAAAGAAAATGGCTAAACTCTGTAAAAATTCGAATTCTGTTATCTCTGATAATTTACCGGTGGTTAATAAAAATGCTGTTGTTAATCTTTCCAGTGTTCCTTTAGATAGGTCTCAAATCGAGGCTCTAAAGTGCAATGATAATTTTTCTGTGGCGAGCAAATCTTCTTTTTCTAAACTTATTGCTCCTATTGAGAAGGCTTTTAAACATAGTGCCTTATCATCCACTCAAAAAGAGTGTGTTCGGCATCTGATTGCTTCTAACGTTGACTTCAATTCTAAAATTTCTAAACCTATGTTTGCTAATACTGTGAGTCGTAGTGTAAAGAATTTAATTTCTAATTCAGATCTGGTTGTTACCAAAGCTGACAAAGGCGGTCAAATTGTTGTTCTTGACAAATCATCTTATGTTGATAAAACTAATGATTTGATTTCTTCTGGTCCGTATTTTGAAATTTCGAAAGATCCTAGCGAAAAAGAGTTAAAAACGATTTCTTCTGCGGTTAAGTCGGTTCAGTCTATTCCTTTAAGTGTTAAACGCTCTGTTATTCCCTCTATTGCTAATTGTGCTAGATTTTATGCTTTACCCAAGGTACATAAAACTGGTATCCCTTTTAGACCGATTGTTTCCAATATCGGTACTGCTTCTTATAAACTTGCTAAATATTTAGTCTCTGTGTTTTCTCCACTTAGGATTCATAATTTATTCACCGTTAAAAATTCTGTAGATTTTGTTAAGAAAATTCATAATTTCGTTCCTAAGGATTCTTTTATGGCTTCTTTTGATGTTAAATCATTATTTACGAACGTTCCTATCGAGGGTGCATTGTTATGCCTTCAAAGGAGACTTTCAGAATTTCATTTTGCCTCTAAGGAAATTGAGGAATTAATTTTCCTTACCCGTACATGCCTTGAACAATGTTCTTTTGCTTTTAATGGACAATTTTACACTATGTCAGATGGTTTGGCTATGGGTAACCCACTAAGCCCCATTCTTAGTGATATTTATATGCATTATTTTGAGGTTGAGTTGTTCCAAAAATTACAGTTTCAATTTTACGTTAGATATGTTGACGATTGTTTTGTTCTAATGAACCATAACCAGTTCCATAATGACGATGTTTTATCCGTTTTAAATGCTATTGATCCTCATATTCAATTCTCTTGTGAGAAAGAACAGGATAATTGCATTCCCTTTCTTGATGTTTTAGTTTCTCGAACAGAATTCGGCTTTGAAACTACCGTTTATCGCAAACCTTTTGCTGTCTCGTTACCTCCTCATCGACTTTCATCTCACCCTCCTAGTCAAAAATATGCTGCATTTAATTCTTTTGTTCAGCGTGCTATTAATCTTTGTTCTTCACCGGAACTTCTTAAAGCAGAACTCAACTATCTTAAAGCTGTGGCTCTTGATAGAAACTATCCTCATACTTTGATTGATTCCATTTTTAAAAAACTTTCTAACAAATCCGAAACAACTTTTGTTAAGAGAACTTTCATTAGAAAGAATTTGGTTGTTTTACCATTCTTTCCCTCTGTGAGTTATCAGGTTGCTAAGATTCTCAAACGTTTCAATTTCCAGGTGGTATTCTCCCCTACGAATAAACTATGTTTCTCTTCCCTTAAAGATCCCATTCATCCTCTTAATAGTTGTGGTATTTATAAAATTAATTGCAATTGCAATCTCTCTTATATCGGACAAACGCGACGTGCTTTGAAATTCCGCTTAAAGGAACATCAGAATTATGTGAAAAAGCAACAATTGAATAAGTCTAGTATTGCGCAACATTGTTGGGAAAAGAATCATTCTTTCGATTTTAATTCTTTTCAAATTGTCCAAAAATGCCCCAACCCATCAGATCTTGATTTTTGGGAATCCTTCCATATTTTGAAAAACAGTTCTGACTTAGTTAACGATCTCAATGCTATTCCTTATTTTTCTGCTGTTTGGCGTCCTTTTGTTTAATTTTGCCTTTTACCTTTCTAATTTATTCCTCTGATTTTGCTGGCATTTTCCATTTTCTACTTGTCTTTATTTTTCTTTTTTTTTTTTCATTTACCGATTCGCTTTCTTTCATTCTGCTCTTTTTTGTTCTTGCGGTTAACAGTTTAACCTGGTGTTTTTTTTATTATGTTAGCCTTTTGGCTTATCGTGTCGCCAATCGAATTCTTTCTTTCCATTTCGTACCTGGTAGAAAGCTTCGGTTCATTCTTTATTTTCCCATTGGATCTTTTTTGGCTTCGAATTTTTTTATTGGTGTTCACGTAATCCGCTATGTTTGCTTTTTAAGCTCTTCGCTTCTGTTTCCGTTGCTTTTGTCGGATGTCTGTGCATCCATAAGCTCACAACTTTTTTGCATTGATAAAGGCGTTCCTTGTAACGCCGAAACACGTGTCTGCAGTATCCCTGCTCATTTGTGCATTGTAACGTTGTTATTTTCTGTACATCTTTAGCACAAAGGTATTTGTAAACTTAATCTGTGAGGACTCTGATTCCGACTCCGACTCCGCAAACATGGCGGAAAGCAGGCTCGAAAAAAAATGACTGACTGTGCAGACGATTTTTTGTTTATTTATTCATTTGTTTTATTGAATTTATTATTATTATTATTATTATTTTTTGGCAGACGATTTTTTTTGTAACAAAAATGTTTCATTCACGAGGGCATTTTATTCTTTATTTATATTTAACAACTGGCAACGGATTAAAAGTGAAATTCGAGACATTTTATCAACGGACGAGTTTTTTTTTTCTTTTTTTTTTCTTTCTTTGATAAAATGTGTTTTGATGTACTTTGTACTTTTAATTTTTTTTTTTTGAAAACAATTGAGGAATTTTTCTACGGAAGAACTGTAACAGTTACATTCTTTAAAAGGTGCGACAAAACTTTATTTATTCATTTATTTACTTTTTATGTGTCTATTTCATCTGATGAGAGGGGTATATTTTGCTTTTAGAAATCAGCTTCAAGTGCTAAAAAGGTATGTTTGACATAATTTTCAGTCTCAGATAATCAAGAGAATAATGATCAGATGCTAGAATGCCGATGTCGATGTACGGGAAAGTAGGCTCGTTTAGTTCTTGACAGAACTTCTTGTTAATCACTGAGGATGGGGCTTGCATCTTATAGCCCCGAAACTGCTGTTTGCTAAGTTTTAAACTCTTTTTAAATATATATATTTGTACTTTTTAAAACGTTGTCTATTTTTACCTAATAGGTTGTTGATTATCGGGGCTAGGTTGAACCTTTTTCCAAAAATTAGTTTTAATACAGACTGTTTGTAGCTCCACCACCGCCAGAATTTACCTTCAAGGAGGGGGGGTCATTGCAGTCTCGACATGTAAAAAAATTATATAAACTTTTCAGATTTCTCTAAAAAAAGTGTCAGATAAGTAAACTTCTTAAAACGATTACAAAATTCTCCCAAAATCTCTACAAATATTTTTCAAGTACAATCCGTTTGATATATCTTAAGGATTTTCTCAAAAAAAAAAAAGCTATTTTCGCTAAAAAATATTGAAATCATTCTTAGTGGGGTCATTTAAAGTCCAGAATGTCGACATATTGATCGAGATATGCATACGGCCATAATGGTACATATTTAAAGTTTCTAAATGTAATGTAACGCAGCGTCTAATTACGAAGTTAAATGCATAGATTATGTTTTTAAAATATTTTTTACTGTTTATTTAGCCTACTTTTGTTTTGTCACATCATGTTAAAATCAAAGGGAAAAATTCAATATTTGTCCTACTTTGGGGCCTGAGGAAATTCAAAGACATAACTTTACTAAATGGAAAATTTTAGGTGAGGGGGAATCATAATCCCTGGTTAATTTTAAGGGAAATTATAATCCCTGGTAAATGTTAATACTGTTACTAGGGATTAACATTTTACTGCCACATATTTCCAAAGTTACTTATTTTCAACTTCATGAAACAATTCATAAAACAGCAATCTTTTCCCACTTTTGGGCCATTTTGGAACAGAAATATATTATCCTGGGAGGCTAAGTCCTTAATGGTGATCTATTGATACCAAAAGCCAACTTTTGAGATCAAAAAATTAAAAAATTCGATTTTTTTCCTCCCCTTAATGTACACAGGCACAAAACATCCTAGTATTAGTTTAGTTTCGTAGCTATATAACTTATGAATGTCACATTTATCAAAACTTTGGAATCAATATCTGCAGCATTTATCGTTGTCTAAGCCTTTTTCAAGGTAAACTAGCCTTAGGTCTAAGGTACACCACCTTAGACCTAAGGTCTTCCTCGTTAATACTAACATTTTTTAGCTATTAATAGCTAGCTACTGTAAAAAAATTCCAGCAAAATGTATCAAGGTTTTTTTTCTTTTTAATTACCAGTAAACGTAAATGAAGGGCCGGGGGGAGGGAGATGAAAGTGACCAAAAAGCGATTTCGAGAAAAACGAAGAACAAAGTTTGATTTCTTGTAACTCCTTTTGTAAGTTAATAGAGTTTTGATGCACATTTCAGTCGGTTTTCATCTTTTTTTCCCATGTTGTTCTACCAGATGATATTAACCATTCATAGCCCCTAGATAGCGCTAATATCTCAAAATTGACGAAAAAGTGACATTCATCTTTTTTTCCCTCTGGCCCTTCAAACTTAGAGAAAAATGAAAAAGAGGTCAAAGGTAGCCCATTTTCTTCTGCTATAAATTCATGTGTAAGCCACAATACAATACATAAATCCTTAAAAATGAGCATGGACTTTTGTTGTTACGTAGCAATAGAGAAATATAGCAAAAAAAAGATGGAACTTTTTATTGGATTTAAAAGTATACTTTTTTTTATTTATATAAAAAAAAGTTACAAAATGATTTCTATAATTTTCAAAATACATTTCTGCCTAAAATTTAAGAGAGACTGTCGTTATGTACAGTGATAACAAAAGCGGAAAAAATCGTCACAAGATATGCTAATAAAAACAGGTGTTCTTGAAGCTATTTAATATTTAAATCGAACTTCAGCTAATGGAAATCTCAAGCAATGCCTATATGCGCAGCTGTGCACTTTAAAGTGACGCAGGAAAACTAAATCAGGATATTGATCAACCTGCTGATCTGCATGAAATTTTCCAGTATACAGGGTGTCCACTCCAATCGTGGACCAATAGCTAATTTCTAAACCGTTAGAGATAAGCATATAGTTTATTTGGGAAAACATCTCCAAATTATGAAAGGAATTTTGTGTCTATTCAATGTTTTTCAAAAAATCAAATTTTGAAAGAGTTACGAAATTTAAATTTTTATACAGCCCCCCAATCCTATCAACCATATTTAGTAAAACATTCTTGACACTGTAACGTTTAAAACTAAAAAAAAATCACTCTTCTACGACAAAAATTGACCGAGTTATGACGTTTTGAAAAATCAAGATTTTGCATTATTTCATGACGTCAACGAGAGATCGCTTAAGGGATCGTATGCGAAATCCTTCAAAATCTTGATTTTTCAAAACGTCATAACTCGGTCAATTTTTGTCGTAGAACAGTGATTTTTTTTTAGTTTTAAATGTTACAGTGTCAAGAATGTTTTACTCAATATGATTGATAGGACTGGCGGGCTGTATAAAAATTTAAATTTCGTAACTCTTTCAAAATTTGATTTTTTGAAAAACATTGAATAGACCCAAAATTCCTTTCAAAATTTGGAGATTTTTTTCCAAATAAACTATATACTTATCTCTAACGGTTTAGAAATTAGCTATTGGTCCACGATTGGAGTGGACAGAATCTGCATGGGTCGGGTAATCGCGAACTGTTGATTAATTTCAATAGTCTATTACTTCAAACTCCCAAATATCAACTCGGTTTTTAAAAATCTGCTCAGGATTTTGCAAAATTACAGCTTAAAATCAGCTAAAAACGAAACTAAGTTCACGTGACACAAAAAGGGGAGGAGCTTGCTTCGACGTCAAGGTTCACTTTGAGTTACGCTACGGCGAAACTGGTTGCGGTAGAAGCGAGGGGGACAGGCGAAAACGACAGGGGAGACCTTGTTGCTAACTGCTGTTTATTAAAAACGAAGGGGCTCTTATTATAATCCTTAGGAGAATATTCAGGGGGAAAGAGAGATGTATATCCTCCTGAATGTACCATCTCCGATGCCAGAAATTCCGACGTTAAGATAGAACATTCAATTGTACATCACTTTATTCACAAGTAAATGACTTCGAAGTAAAATTGTTCACTTAATTAAATGAATACCGAGAGCTTCTCGAGCAACTAAAGATATCATGGGCGTGGGGGATATTGGGATAACTACACGAAATTACAGAAAGAGTGTTGAATTCAGATTGCAATAAATGCTTTTAATGCAAAAGTTGAAGCAGAACAAAATGGAATAAATCAATACATGAAAATAAAACATGAACAAACAAGCAATGATAACAATAACCTGTACACGATTATCCTTCGAAAAAAAAAAATCAGTTCAGTTCGGAGATTTTATTTAATTATTTTTTTTTTTAATTTTAACCTTTCACTGCACGGTGTGCCAGATCTGGCACACACCAAAAAAACCCTCATATATTCCGATGATATTAAAATGCAGT
>JAXGGA010007421.1:42500-62816 GCA_038373865.1 Uloborus plumipes
AATTAGTACCCAGTATATTCTGGAAAACATTCTGTGGTAATAATGTAGTTTACACTTCACTTTTATTATTTTCCACATCCTCATTTAAACTTGTTTTAAAAAGTATTTAGAAAAAGTAATGGAAAAAATATTGACTTTGTCTCAAAATTTTAAAAGTGACAATTCAAATTTCATCACGGAAATTCAATTTTTTTTCCCTCAGGATGCAAGTACTTTTGCAGATAAAAATGCTACATTAATGTACTTTTGAACAACTTTAGTTATACTGTCTATCATTTAAGCATCTATAATCTAAGAAATATATTAATATATCAGGAAAATATCAAGATTAATTTTTTTCTCTCAAAAGATGTTGAATTTCATATACGAAACTAAACTTCATTCAAATTTTGACATTTAAAGGCAAATGACCTATCTTCATGTGATCCTTTCTTTACATGTGGGCGATTCTCTATAAACTCGTCATTTTACATACACAATCTGTTCGGTTATGTTTTTTTTTTTTAATGTTCGTATAATTATAATGCTACTGCTCAAGAAATGAATATTATTTTGGTTCGAAAGAGGGCCAAGTGAAGTTTGTGTTTTTCTGATAAATAGTGATAGAAGATAAGTCCTCTGCCTAGTATAACTAGGCAGTGGACTGTATTCGCATCTTGATGTGTATTATCTGCGAAATAATTGGAACACAATTACGAAACTACCTGTAAATTTAGGCACAAATCGTGAGCATAATAGTTAATATGTTTCATCAACACTTCAAGAAAGATGACAAAATACAAAAGAAAAAATATACTAAAACGGTAAATAAAAATATTAGAAATCCGATGATATATGAACGGTAAAAGGAAATAATTTTTCACGGCGCATGCACGAAAAACAGAAATTTATAACTACAAAAATATTGTAGCCTGGTTTATAATGCATCTTATAAAAAAAAGTTCAAGTTGAATACCAAAAAATTGAAAAAGATGTCAGCGATCTAGTGAGCTGTAATTCATTCGTTCGCAGACAATACATAAATGGCGAGGGGTTGTCCACAAATAGTGTGGTTACAAGCGAGCATTTTTTGCAATGTTAAATTCTTTACAGTTTGAAAATTTATGTTCGGCATAGAAGTCACATTTCGCCTATTCGGCCAAAAAGACCTTATACGTAGGTAGCCAATAGTATCCGGACACCCCCTGAAACGTTGGTTTTGAACGATAACGCAATAACCTTTAATTTAAAAATAGCTCTTTGTGGACAGACCCTCACTTTTTATGTATTGTCTGCGAATGAATGAAATACAGCTCACTAGATCGCTGATATATTTTTCAATTTTCATGATATTCAACTGAAACTTTTTTTATAAGATGAAGGAAAAATCAGGGTACAATATTTTTGTAGTTATAAATTTCTGTCGTTCGCGCATGCACCGTGAAAAAATATTTCCTTTTAAAGTTCATATCTCATCGGATTTTAAATATTTTTATTTACCATTTTAGTATGTTGTTTCTCTTGTATTTTGTCATTTTTCCTGAAGTTTTGATAAGGTTTAATCAAAAACTCAGCGTGTTATAAGCAAAAACCCTTCAAATAAAATTGCCGTTTTTTAAAAAATGTTTCATATCTTCGGAAGTAAAAGCGGTACATTCATAAAATTTTGTACAGTAGTTATACATAGTATGATAATTAATTACTGAAATATTACTTATAGAAATTACTTATAGCTTATTCCGAGCTATTTTCAAAGAGTTATGGTCAAAAAGCGGTTTTTCTTTCAACCCCCCTTCTTGTCGTCCCCCAAATGCAAGGGTAATTTAATTTCAACTTGGAAATGTTTGGTGAAGCCTATATTTTGTATGACTAAAGTTAAAGAACAATTGATCACTTATTGCTCGAGCTATATGTAAAAATGTGAATTTTTGAAAGTGTCCGGATACTTTTGGCCACCTAGTGTATTTTTCTATTGCAGCTTTTAACTTTTCGCAGGTGACTGTTTGAAAAAACTCCGGACAGAACTTACATGACAATTTTAAGTTTAGAAATACGTAATTAAAGCTTACTTCATTAAAAAGATATTGTTGAATTATTCTTTTTTTAAATATTGTCAAATTTATGTAGTGTTAATAGGTATTTTGAAGTATTGCCTTAAAGTGTTAGACTATAGTATTGGGACAGCCAGGGGTTTACAGAGAATCTCCAATATGCAGTATGCAGGAATCTCTAACATAAGAAAATGTTCTAAATAAGGAAAAAAGCAGTAAAGCCATAAAAACTACCACAATGTTTTTATGGACAAATACTTTTAAAAATACACAAAAAGAAACTATCACAGTTGAGTTCGATGTACAGTAACAAATTTTTATCAGAAACTTCCATGTTCATATGTGTTGTGATGAGTTAAACACTTTCGATCATCCCTACTTCTAACTAAAACTGAAAGGAAAACATAAGTAAATTATGTTAAAGTTTATGTGAAACTGTTATGAGTTCTGCTTGAATTCATACACCATTGTTGCAAAATGTACAGCTTTCAGAAGTTTTCAAACATAATTGAAGCATAAACAAACATTTTAAACACAACATGGTATACTGCATTGTAAAGATAAGATACTATAATCGAGTAGATTTCTAAAAACTCGCCAATGAATAACCCTTCCAAATTGCGACAGCTTATAGAAATCTGTCCACATTCTGGCAAGATGAAAAATTCTGATGGGGGGGGGGCAATGTGATGCAAGCGTTCTAAAACCTGACATTTTCAAACTTTTCGGGGACATTAGACTGAATTTTTAGGATGACTTTAATATTTCATTCAAATGCAACTATCAGAAAATGAAAATAAATCATGTCAAAATAATGTTTATTAAAGAGGAATAAATTAGAAGCATAGAATACAAACATTGGATATTTGCGATTAGGTTTTAGACCTAAAATAAAGATTACATAACTATAGGGAATTTTCAAGGAAGCTAAGGATACTATGGATCCGAAAAGAATCTAAGAGCTTGCTTTTATATTTAAACTATGATAAATGTAAATATTCAAAAGTTGGTCTACCTGATCAACCGAAATGCTCAGAAAGAAGATCCCTGAGGGGCACAGGAGGGTTAACCCCAGAATCCTCCCTTTTATGCCTCCATGCCAGTCCTAAAATGGCGTTAGAAAGGCTTGTAAAGACCGTTATGAACAACTCAGCAAGAGAGACTTCTATCACGTTATTACCAACAAAGAAATCCTCCGTGAGAAAAATTCTGGCCGTGCTTTTTGGGAATCTCCAATTTATTAAAAAAGATTCCGAGCAAACAAAGTAATAACAAATTACTCCAAAACATTCAACAATATCGATTTGATGTGCGTCAAGTTGATGTTGTATATGGGTGATTCTACGCTATTTGAATTCAGACGGCCAATGGAAAAACTTCATGTAAAACTGATTTTATTAATGTTTTTGTATGCTTAAGCATAACAGACTATTATCTTTTATATGGACCACCCAATTAATTCATTACAATTATTTTATTTTAACATTTATGGCTGAAAATAGTCATAAATGTATACTCCCCTGGCCTGTCCAAATACTACTTTTTATACAAACATGTTCGACGTTCAATTTTTGCTAACTTGGAGTAATGTTTTTTGCCATAATCATACACTTACATTATCAGAGAAACATATTTCACCAGTACACATTGAAAAAATATTTATTATTATTTTAAAAAAATACACTTTTCAACGGGCCATACCAACAGTGTCACCCTCACCTGGCGAACTTCAAAGACTGAAATTTAGCATAAAAAATGCATAAGGATGATGTTGATTGCGAATAACCAGAGTAATACTGAGTAAAAATAAAAGCAAGCTAATAGGTTAAAAAAAATCGAATATTATTGCATCGGTTCTCGTTGAAAGTGTCTCAAAGCGTACTGCGCCAGTCGCTGTAGTATTTCCCCTGGTAAGTATAACTTTTTATACTTAATCGTTATATAAGTGTGCGTATGTATAATGTAATGCTTATTGTATGCAGACATCATGGTTTACGTGAAGTTCTGGTTAGAAGAACACTTGATGTTGTTTTTATAAGTAATGTGTGATTTCGTCACTTTTCTGGCGTCACTCCCCTTGCAGTTTTGTTCCAAAAAAGGGTAAATATACATTAAAACTGTGTTATAAGCATAATTAATTTCATTTTTAATCTTAATTGTCCCTGTGAAAGCAATTTGAATGAACGTAAATAATGCGGGAAGTTTTTTCATTTGGGATCTGCGGTGCGACTTGTATGCAACATGTCGTGTTTTCAAGATGGTTTTTTTAATTTTATTACAGCGCGAAAATTTTTTTTGAGTACAGGTCTTATAGAAATGAGTCCATACTATGATTTTACACCGAAAATAAGTGAAATAGTAAATCAAACCAGAATTCTGCCAATAGTGTCACTCCCCTGGCAACGCATATTCCCCTGGTATCGATAAACCCCCCAAAAATTGAAATTTCGTCTGACTCTTACACCACTACAATCATAAAAATAGCGTCTACTAGATATGTAATGAGTGTGAAATTAAACAGATTATTTTTTCTTTGGGGACACAAAAAAGCATTGACCGTAGAATCACCCATATATCATTCAACTTTTAACATTTTCAAGATCAGGCCAGTCATTTAGGGGGGCAGGGGGGTCAATTGCCCCCCCCCCTCCTTGACTTTGGGAAATCAATGTATTGGCATATAAGTGGGCATGGTTTTTGCCACTTTTTGGTAAATTTTACATTGTGTATGCCCCCCCCCCCTGGAAAAGTTCGAAATGACGTCCCTGTTCAAGATATGAATGAACAAACTTTTACAACTTTATTGTTAAGCTAAATATCAAAGGTGAATTCAAAAATACTTCCTAATAACTATTTCAGATTTCTCACTTCGACAAACTTACAACTTTTAGCACAACTCATTATGTTAAGTTTAAGATCAAAGGAAAAATTCAAGAGCTCTTATGTCTAAAACTATTTCCTCTAGTTCTGACAGATAAAAAAAATTGTTATACTCTGAAGAATGACTTCCATTTCGGACATTAGATATTCATCCTTCGTTCGTTAAAAGTTCTTGAATCTCAAAATATTTGCTTGGCTGATTTCTGGTCCTCAATTTCTGTTTTCTCTTCTCCTTCAACAAAGTTTAAGAATTGATTGCACCTACTTAGGGATGCAGAAGTCTTTGAACTCGCAGAGTTTTCACATACAAAAGAAAGAAGTTCGGTTTCGTAACTACATGGAAATATTTCTTCCGGTTCATGATTATAAAGTATTGATAGGATTTAGTTTGTTGCAAGCTGCTAATATGTCTATTTCAAAACTGGAAGTACGTTCAAATTCTTGAGAAAGTAGAAATTCTGTCATTTTACTTAGGTATTTTCTCCCGTAATTGTTCAAAAGTAGCCCCGATTCGAAAGTTCGTCCATTCGCTCAAATGAGACATTTTTACGCATAGATTTGCTCTTCACTCCCAGAATTTTAAACTTTTGCTGTTCGGAAAACATCTTTGTTTCCTAAAAACTCTCAAAATGTCTGCTTTTTGGAACAAATTGAAATCGCCCAATCAAATAATAAATTATAGTTATTTACTAACCCGGCACACCCAGTAGACAGCAAGATAAACCATTTATTCCCAACCGGTGGTTCACGAACCCCTTGCGGTTCAATAGGTGTCTAGGGGCTCGCGAAAATAACTCTATTGGCGGTCTTTTTTCACGTTTTAAATAACCTTACATCGGAAAATATTCAATTAAAGCTTGCTGAAACATTACAAGGTACATATGAGAATGCCTGTAATATCTGTAATTAACTTTCGACTAATGTTATTAACAGTTTCAAAGCGTAATCGTGCTTCTCTTTTGTTGTGTCAAATATGCATAGAAGTGCTGTCGCGATACTGCTTGTAACTGTAGTTTTTACATAAATTTAACTGCAGCTTACTTCGAGCATAATTGATACAATAGAGATGGAACTCTTAGTATTTAAGCAGGAAAATTGCGAATGCAAAACTTGCTTCAATATGCCGTTTTGCTGTTAAAAATCAGTTTTGGAATAAAATGACCCAACAAAATTTGGGTAACATGTAAAAAAGGACTTCATATAATGTATTTAACAAAATACTCTTGTAATGAAAAGGAGTAATAACTATTTTTGTTGGAATTTTGAAAAATAATTAGAGTTAATTAAAAGCTTTTCTATTATTATTTTGCTATGAAGAAAATTTTTTCGTGAACTTGTTTTTAGCAATTGAACATCACTAAATAAAATATGCTTTCCCAAAATTTAGTTTTTTTTCCCCTTAACCAGCTCTTGATCTCAAGGGATTTATTTGCCAGTGTCTTCCAGCAGGGATGCCCATACCCCAAGCTCAATGGCGCAAATCCACCCCCCCCCCCATTTTTCACAACCCTATTGTGCTTTTTATTTTTATCCCTCTTTTTTTATTTTTTTAATATTATTTATTTTTTTAAATATCATTTATTTTTTTACATATTTTTATTTATTTTTTTATATTGTAACTAATATTTTTTTATACATATTATCAATTTTTCAAAAGTACTAAGTATGCGCAGAATAGAATCTGTTTTTCTCTTCCAGACATTCCAAGTACACACACACACTAAATAAATAAACAAATAAATAAAAAAAATAAAAAAATAATTGAAATTAAAAAAATTAAAAAATGAATAATTTTTATTTAAAAAATCAGTGAATAATTTAAATTAAAAATTAAAAAAAAGAAGTTTTAAAAAATCCCCCCAGGCCCGTCATTTAGGGGGGGGGCAAAGGGGGTCAATTGCCCCCCCCCCCTTGCTTTGAGAAATCAATGTATTTACATATAAGTGGGCGTGGTTTTTAATGTTTTCCGATGAAATTGCATTGTGTTTGAACCCTTTGCACCACCCTGGAAAAACTTGAAATGACGTCCCTGCCCCCCCCCCAAATTATTTTTCTTTTTTTTGATCGCGCAGCTTGCGCCATAATCCCCCCCACCCCCTGTAGGCACTGCTGTCTTCCAGATATTGGAAGGGGTTACCAACGAAAAAAAAGTTGAGAGCCCCATCGAGTCCTCTCTCAAACTTTATTGAGGGCGCTATCACTTACCATTGCAAAATTGGATTGTTTAATTTTCAGCCTACTTTCCCGTCAAAAATAAAAGACGAAAAAAGTATTAAAAGTGGCTTAATGCATCTAAAAAATATCGCCAAGTCCAAAAAATATCGCCAAGTTAAAAAAATATCGCCAAAAATAAATAAAAGAGTAAAATAAATATCGAAAAATTAAAAATTTGAAAGTAGGGTATTGAGATGGGGAATTTGTGTGCCGGTCGGTTGGTCGGTCGGTCTGTCTGCCCCCCCCCCCTAATAACTTTTTAGTGAACAGTCCGATTTGAACAAACTTTTTTTTTGTTCGAAAGATCTTTTCAAGGGTACTTCATTTCCATATTTACATTTCCGATTTGAACAAATTTTCGTTCAACATTGAACCGCTCAAGCAAGCTGTCACCCCTAATAACTTTTGAGTGAACAGTCTGATTTAAATAAACTTTTTTTTGTTCGAAGGATCTCAGGAAGGATACTTCATTACCGTATTTAAATTTTCAATTTGAGCATTTTTTCGTTCAACATTGAACCGTTCAAGCAACCTTTCCCCACCTAATAACTTCTGAGTGAACCATCCGAATGGAATAAACTTTTTATTGTTTGAAAGATCTCGGAGAGGCTCATTCCCATATTTCGCTTTTTGATTTGAACCATTTTTCGTTCACTATTGAACCGTTCAGAAAAAATAACATTTGCGCCTACGGGGAATTTAAGTTGAATGTTGATCCTGAACTTAAAGACGGATTTCCTTCAAACTAACTTTGTAAGAAAATGGTTTTGATAAATAATGTTTGTAAAGTACTTTTCTGAATAATCGTCTGTGAGGACTCTGATTCCGACTCCGCAAACATGGCGGAAATGCAGGCTCAGAAAAAAAATGACTGACTGTGCAGACGATTTTTTGTTTATTTATTCATTTGTTTTATTTTATTTATTTATTTATTTTTTGTAACAAAAATTTTTCATTCACGAGAGCATTTTATTCTTTATTTATATTTAACAACTGGCAACGGATTAAAAATAAAATTCGAGACATTTTATTAAAGGATGAGTTTTTTTTCATTTCTTTTCTTTCTTTGATAAAATGTGTTTGATGTACTTTGTACTTTTATTTTATTTATTTATTTATTTATTTATTTATTTTATTTTTTTTTTTGAAAACGATTGAAGAATTTTTTTGCGGAGGAACTGTAACAGTTACATTCTTAAAAAGGTGCGACAAAACTTTTATTCATTTATTTACTTTTTATGTGTCTATTTCATCTGCTGAGAGGGGTATATTTTGCTTTTAGAAATCAGCTTTAAGTGCTAAAAAGGTATGTTTGACATAATTTTCAGCCTCAGATAATCAAGAGAATAATGATCAAATGCTAGAATGCTGATGTCGATGTACGGGAAAGTAATCTCGTTTAGTTCTTGACAGAACTTCTTGTTTTTTCTTTCTGGGAGAGCACTGTCGAAAGCACAGGGTGAATTTCTTTATGAAAATATCTTAAAACGCTTAGTCACTGCCGGCCACATTATCTATTTCTCAGAGAAGTCTGACCAGGGTGGCCATGGTCAAATACCGGCTCGGTCATGAATGTACTTTCGCTCTCCTGTCCTTTCTTTGTGTGAATGTGTTATTGTGCTGCGAATAGTTGTCTGTTCTAAACTACGGTACAGTTGGGATAATGAAGCAGCGCACCTCAAATTGGATGGTGTTATGCAAAAAGGAGTTAACCCACAAAACATAAAAAAATGAGTTATCCAACTGTGATGGTAAAATATGTTGCTTTCTACATTAAGCAAAAATATTTAAGCCCTATCAACATTTCATGGTAACGTATCATTGGTATATTGATATAGAGCTCCATGCTTTTTGCCAGAGTTTGTTGACTTTAAAGCCCACTATCTCAAAATCAGGTTTTTGTGGGTTAACTCCTTTTTGCATAACACCATCCAATTATCAGCGTAGCTTTTACAAGACAACAACGCTCAGTTGCTGTTTCATTTTCACGACTGACATCACAAGCGAACAGGTAGGTTTTAGCAAAGCTTATATAGCTGAAATATAATAGGCGAGCTGAGATTTTGGATTGGATTTTTCATTATTGCAGAGCTTTGGTTACGAGATATCTGAAATGGCTAATGGCTTACACCAAAGTTGCTTCATTGGCAGAGAGTTCACCTTGTTTTAGATTTCAAACACTTTTAAATAATAATTTAAAACGAACAAAATGCATTTTCTGACCCCTTGTTATTTTTATTATTTTAGTTTTTTTTTTTTTGCTTATTCTATCAATATCAGTTATTAAAAGTAGTACTTTTGACTGAAGAAAGCACTCCCATTTGAATTTACAGGTTAAGAGACACTTTTTATTTCCCTTAAAAATTGCTTTTTAAAAACATCAAAGCAAATGCGGTTATTCAACATCCTTTCCAGAATTTTTAACCTACTACTTAAGAAAATGACGCATCCTGACAGTCAACTCGAATATTTTCAAAAAACAATTTCTCTTGTTGAAATTTATCATTTCAATGTTTTTTTGCCCTGACATTTCGACGCAGTATAGCTGTTTTCAAATTCGCTTTTTTTTTTTTTTTGCTAATTTTCTAGTAAAAAAAATACTCTTAATAAAAAAATTTTTTTTGCTCCTATCTTCTAAGACAGATCATATTTTTCAAATAAAATGAATAGGGTAATCGAAAACACGTAAATTCAATTAGGACAAAATCTACATTTCAGAGTTTTAATGGAAAAAAATTTGTATCCCATCTGAAATAATTATATTTCACATTATGGCTTCCAAAAACTTAACTTCATCCAGACATATGAGCCTTTTTTTTTCCAATTTTCTTTCTAAATATTTGCATATATTTTCACTACAAAGTCATAAAAATGGGAAGAAAAATCACCAATGTTTTCTTCTAAAATTTATTCTAGAGTTTCTTCCCGTATTTTTCTTCGATAACTCTTTTCTATTTATTGGGTTCTTCATATCCTAAGGCAGGTTTCTTCAAAGCTACACGATTTGCATTTATAAAATGAACTCTGCATTTCGTTTTCCTCCCGCTAGATACGTAACTACGGGTATTTTTTTAAAGTATCCTTTTTTTCTGCTTAGAAATACAAATACTGCAAACCCCGCTTAAACGAATACTGTCGATTTCAAGAAATATTCGATTAAACGGGGTATTCGATTAAGCGGATATCTTTAACATTACGTCTGTGGCATCGGTTCCAAGATATTTTACTCGTATAAGCGGGATATTCGTTTTTCCGTTACCCGATTAAACGGAGACGACAGTACATATTTTGTAGCAGAAATTAATTACCAGAAAATCGTACCATGGTTTTATACAGAGGCCGCCGCTAATATATGTATCACTAGGGTGCTTCAGAAATGTATGGGGAAAAAATAAACTTCGTATTTTTGTTCATCTTATCCTCATTTTGTGCCACTATGTACATTGATTTTTTAGGCAAATTGTAGTAAAATATATTTATATTTAGAGGTCACGCAGGTGGTCACAAAGTCCTCCAAGTGAAACGATACCTCTGGGGGTGCTGGGCCTAGGGTTAGCTCGACCCTAGGTCCTGGTTCAAAATTAAGAACAGAGCGTTCTTCAGGTCCCTATCCCGGTTAAACCACGAAGCTGTAGTAGGTACGGGGTACCCTGGAGTGTGAAATGAAAAGAAAAGAGGTCACGCAGACGCCTTTAAATTTCGTGATAGACAAAAATGTGGATGGAAATAATATCTATGAAAAAAAAATTGACTTAGCATTTTTATTCGCTTTACCCTTCTTATTTCGTGCCACTATATACACTGAATTATTTGCGCAAATGTTTTGAAGAAATGTATTTATATTCAGCACCTACCAATTGCTTTCTTCATCGGTTAAAATACTGATAAATCAAGACTAGAGTAGACTGTGGTTAGAATACCACAGAAAGCACAGCGTCTAAAATGTAATGGTAGCAAGCGCAATACAAAATTTGTTTATAGCTTTTTTTTCCAAATTCAAACACTAATTTTAGTATCGGTATTACTATGGTTATACAGCGGTCTGTACCATAGCAATTTCTGTGCTTGGCTAATATAGAAGCAACTAGAAGTTTTTAAATAATTTTACAGCAAATTTAGTAAACTTTCACTTTAATTGGGAGCGCATTTTTTCTTTGGGAGCGCATTTCCGACATATAATCGAAAAAACCCGAAAATGTGCTCCCACCATCCTCCCACATTTATCTCACCCCCCAGGGTCGGGAACTTTCAGTATGTTTACCTACTAATTACTCCTAATAAATTTCTTACTGGGGAAATGCCGACTTTCTGCACTACCGCAGTTCACTTTCATTGAATAATACCTAGGATAGAAAGCTAATTCACATACTGTATATAATTCTTCAAATCGTTGTCCGATTTCTCAGCGGGGGCAGAATTGTCAAATTCATTGAAGAAAGAGGAAACGCGCGATCCTTCCGTGTCAGTTTGATTTTTGTGAATGGCAAGTGCTCCATTTTTGGCACGAAGGTGCGTGTTTGAAATTCTATAACTTTTGATTGGTTTAATAAAATGTAGCAAAGTAGCATATCTAATTAAAGGAAATTTAAAGTTCTACAACTTTAGGAACAACATTTATAAGGAAAAATGAGCTTGGAAGGCACTAGGCGTAAAAGTTTGACAAAAATAGCGAGTTTTTTCCGAAAATAATCGATTTTTCACAACGCATTCTCGGAAAATATTTTTAAATTCGACAAATATGTGTAGAAACACTGTTATATTAATTTGGTCCTGATACTAGTACAGGTAAGCAATCCTCCGATCTTCCTTTTTTTTAGAAGAAGCATTTTGCATTAGTTTTCGTTAGTCCCACTAAACTATCACAGGACTGTACTGCCGGGCTAAGCGTAAAAGTAGTATCTGCAGCCGAGCTCAAACTGAGATATTACTCTTTAAAGTTTTGCGCCACCATGTATTTGATTCAGATGAAACTTTCAGGATGTTTTAAAAAATATTTCCCGTTCTCAAATTCCCATATGATTTTATATTAAGGCAGGGATTCAAGTGAAACGCCACTGCAATCGCTTCGAATTGCAATCGCTACTGTAAGTGAATTACATTATCATCAACTTAACTTGGCACTGACGTCACTACGGGTGGAGCCAATAAGAGCTCACAAGCAGTCAGTGATCTCCTCTTATTCGCCAAGTAGGCTGTGACGTTTTATCTAGCTCGTTTTTCATATGCAAACGTCACGATGTTTTTATCAAGAAACGTTCTAATGTAATTCATTTCCAGTAGCGATTGTAATTTGCGATCGCCTGTTTCACTTGAATTCCTGCCTTAGATAAAATACGTCACAAAGAGCCACCTGGTGGCGATAACTCAATTTTGTTAAAAAGTGCAGATACGACTTGTGCTTAGCACGGCAGTATATTTATAGATTAATTTTTTTTTTTGGAAGTTAATGGCTAATTCAGAGCGAGTAGTTTTCCTATGCCGTTTTTTGGACGACAGGCGAAGTGTCAAATCATCCACATATTGTACTGTAAAAGCTACTATCAACTTATACTGGCACTGTTCACTTATATTGGCCCTGTCTAGAGTGAACTTAAGTTTTTAGCCGAATAAAGTTGTACACCACAAACAACCAAAAAGAAGAAACCACAGCCCGATCTAGCTGCTTATTGTACGCAAACATTTTTGCAAGAGGTGATGCAGCTACACAGCAGGTTGAAGCGGAGGAGGTGAAAAGGGAGGGGGGCAACTCGCTTTGAGTTATTTTATTGACTAATCACATTGTAGAATAAAGTAACATTTTAAATCATTCCATTTAAAATTTAGCACTATTTCAGGTAATGAAGTTAGGTGCTATTACCCAACTCTTGACTTAGTTAATTTTCCACCAGAATTCGATCACGTTGCGTGACCTTTAAATATTATTCGATTAAACTAGAATTTTACTTACGTCATATTGATGAATAGCGTAAAAAAACTACGGGGTAAACAGAGAAACACAAGGAAAAGTTTTTTGAAGCACCCTAATTTATCAAGTTCTAATTGTTCTAAACCATTTTGATTCAATAAAGCAGCTTGTTCTATAAAGCTGGACTGTTCTGTTTTTGACTATTTGGCTCATTAAAGCGGCTGATTCAATTAACCACTGATTCAACTAACCGGCGTCCTGTAATGTTTTGTTTCAAACACCGCCCCCCCCCCCCTCCATGTCCCCCCCCCTTGAGAAATTTCTTGCTACGCCACTGCCAGTACATGAGGCTTTATACCTGACAAAGAATTGCTTTACTTAATTTTTGGAACCAACACATTCTGTTATTTTATGACTCAATTTGTTTCAAAACCAACATTGATCAAATTTTAACGCAATGAAAAGGCGATAAGCTTTAGAATTGCGCGTGTTCTTTTAAATTGAAACAAATAAGGAAAAACTAGATATCTCAGTTAAACAGTTTATTCGGTAAAAATCAATTTCACATCAAACTGGATACAGAAACCAACACTACATACATATTTAGTACAAAACTAAGCAGCTGACCCGAGAAAGCAGCTTCAGTAATAATGAGAGTTATTTAGTTGTAATAAAAATGCGAAATATCAAAGTTAATGCAATAAATACACTCAAGTTCTCTTGTGCCTCACGTACTCTTCGCAGTACGTGTTACAAAGTTTCTTCAAGGGATTTCTTATAAAAAGTGCAAGCTTTTAATCTTGCAGTAAGTTCATTTTAAAACCTTTTGAACAACAAATTTCCTTACAGCCTCATACACTAACTATAAGCATTCAACCAAGATCACATTAAAAAGACAAATTTAATGAATCTTTTCTCTTAAGTTTTACAGAAAATCCAAACAATTCGATTGTTACCAAAATGTAAGAGTATGAAATATTAAACATTAACAGGTAAAGTACAGCTTCAAATAAACAATGTGTCATAGCTTTGTCAAAGTATCTCATTTACGAGGATTATTAGCACAATTGGTATATTTGGAACACATTTTAGTGGATACTTCAATCTTAATTTAAAACCAATAGAAACGAAGCATGTTTATAAGATAGTATATTTCTTACCAACTACTGGCACAAGGAAAACTATCGAATTATTCTAAAGCCAAGCTAGTGTTAGTCCTCCCCCAAGATATTTGAGATAGTTACTATTTTAGTATAAAGACACTAACCAGTCATTTTCCTTTCAAAAACTTTAGGACGCAGTTTTTTCTTTTTCTTTTTTTTTTTTTAACTTCTTACACAGAAACAAAAGAAAAGATTTTTTTTCTTTTGAGCTCTAATGCAAAGAAAGGTGCAATCATTAACTTCCCGTGCAAGATATGAAGATGATTTAAAGATAGCAGGAATTTTACCAAATTATGTAAAAATTAATGATGCAACCGCTTGTTACCCATTACGTTTATTCCATAAAGAGTTTAAAAAATCGGTTTTAACAGTTGATTGAGAACATTTAGTTTGATATAAGTTAATGTTAATTTAAATGATATTTAGTTACGGGCGTTTCTCTGTAAACTCGTAATTGGATGTCCGTACCGAGTATTTTAAAAATGAAAGTGTAACAAAGTAATTATCGTCTTAATTCAAGTAAAGGCAATAATACTTTGTAGCCCAATTGTATTTGGAGCGATAATTTAAATTTTTCTAGAAATTATGTTAGTGCTAAAAACAGTCCCCTTTCTGTCCCAACCATATTGTCTAAAACTTCAAGGTACTATTCCAAAAAGCCTATTAACACTACATAAATTTGGCAATTAATGCATAAATATCTAAAAAAACTTTTGCTGCATTATTCTAAAATAAAGTATAATTACGTATTTCTAAAACTTATTGTCATGTAAGTTCTGTCCGGAGTTTTTTGAAACAGTCCCCTGCCACAAATTCAAAGCTGCAACAGAAAAAAATCTATTACTCTTGCGAATGTGTTTTGGCATGAAGTTTATAACGCAATCGGCGTGAATTTGCCGAAATTGCTGAGAACTGTGTTGAAATGCTAATTCGTTTAGTTTCCGAGCCACATTTGTGGTGAAAGTACATTCATCTTTGTCATTGCGAAAACAGTCCTCTGGTAAGTGATTTTATTAATGTTTACTTTAATTATGAAACATTAGTTATGTCCACGACTAACCTGCCTAAATTTATAGGTAGTTTCGTAACAAATTATGTTCTGATCGTTTTGCAGATATTACACAGCAAAGTGCAAATACACACACCCCTGGCACAGTCCCCTGCCTAGTTATACTAGACAGGGGACTTACCCCTTATGATTTATCAGAAAAACAAGCTTCAATTGGCCCTCTTTCAAACCAAAGTAATAGATTCATCTTCTAAGCAAAAGTATTATATCAACAGTATTATTTCAAAAAACCATATCCGGACAGATTCCGTGTAGAAAATGACGAGTTTACGGTTAATCGCCTTTATGCAAGAAAATACTTGAAACAAAATTTCAAGAGTAATTTAACTTATGATTTCTTTAGCTAAACTTTGCTCTTACTTGCTCCCCCCCCCCTTCCACCAACGATTTTTAAAGCAAGATAAAACATTTACATATTAACGCTAAGTAATTTCTAGTTTCCAGATGTCTATTTTTACTACTAAAACTTTATAAGCGTAATCTGTTCAATTAAGAAAGTGCCCAGTATTCTTGCTATTCAGTTAGTAGTCAAGTAAAGTTAGTTTTTTTAGTGTTAATTTTAAATTAAAAGTTAAAGAATGGAAAGAATACTCTAGGCGTTTCAAAAATTTGTTTCCCGACTTTTTTTTTACTCCGATTTCGTTTACCTAGTACTAAAGTAGGTCGTAATTCTTGTGCGCCAGAATTAAGCCCAACACTAGTACCAAGTTTTCTACCAGAGAAACCTAAAATTTAGTTTTTCGGAAGCTAAAAATAAGTGTTGCTTCGATTGACATTATTCAAAGTTGTTTCTCCACAAAATGTAAAGATGTTTATGCAATTGTCTGTAAACTCGTCATTTTCCATACAGAATCCGTCCTGGCGTGTTTATGTTTTGAAATGCTCGAGTAATTATAATACTATTCGTCAGAAAATGAATCTATTAATTTAGTTCGAAGGAGGGCCACTTGAAGTCCGTGTTTTTCTGATAAATCATGACCGAGAAAGTCCCCTGCCTAGTATAACTAGGCAGTAATATCTGCAAAAGAATTTGAACATAAATAGTTACAAAACTACCTATAAATTTAGGCACAAATCGTGGACATAAATATATTTCATATCTAACATTAACAAATTAACTAAATTAACATTAACAAAATCATTTCCCAGAGGCCTGTTTTCGCAACGACCAAGATGCATACTTTCATCATAAATGTAGCTCTCAAACTAAAAGTGGCTTTTCAAGACAGTTCTCAGTAATTTTGGAAAACTAACCCTGATTGCATTAAACTCCATGCCAAAAAACATTTGCAAGAGTAACATTTTTTTCTATTGAAGCTTTGAATTTGTGGCAAGGGACTGCTTGAAAAAAAACTCCGGACAGAAGTTACATGACAATTTTAAGTTTTAGAAATACTTGACCTTATTTCATAAAAAAGTAAGTTGCATTATATATATTCTATTTTTAGATATTAATTGCTAAATTTATGCAGTGTTAATTGGTTTTTTGAAAAATTGCGTTTAAGTGTTAGACTATTGGATTGGGACAGCCAGGGGACTGCATTTTTGGTGCTTAGATAATTTCTAGACAAAAAATTAAATCGTTATCCCTCCAAATACAATTGGGCTACTAATTATTATTGCTTTACTTGTATTAAGAGCGATAATTACTTTATTACACTTTATTATTTTTAAAATACTTGGTTCGGACAGCCAATTATGAGTTTGCAGAGAATCGCTCTTAGAAGAGTAGAGATTCCTTTCATTTACATCTAAAATCAGCATTATGTATTTTCTAGATTTATTTATAATCAGGATTTTTCTCAATGCAGGTATTATTTCTAAGTTAAAGGTCACATTGTGATTCATTAGAACTCTACTGAAAATTGCATGTAGATAAAAACGTAACATCCACTGATGGAATACAACATTCATGCAAAATTACATATTTCTAAATGTTATTTTAAGCTTTTAATATGAAGTGATCCAAAAGTTTAAAAATTTAATTTAAAACTTAACTAACTTTCCTGAAGAAATTGAGCGAATTTTGGAGCTTAAAGTAAGAGTACAAACTGTCTTATTTGTCACAATACTTTAAAATATTCCTGCATATAATTCCACAGATCTACAGTTCATACAAGTTACCAAAAAAAGTTATTGTTACAGAAAATTACTTCATGTGACAGTATCCACTATTACAGTCTAATGTTTCTATAAAGTCAAATTTTAACTATAACAAAACAAACTTTTAATCATACTATACATTTCATTTTTAGGTCTTTGAAGAAAAATTTCAGACTGATATTTACGAACTAAATGTTCAATTAAAGACAAGAAAAAAAAAGCACACATGCACTTGCACATTAGAACTGGTTTTACAATGCAGTTATTTTCACAACACTTACAATTTAAACGTCAAGCACAGTAACACGGAACATACACAGAATATAACTGATAATATCTTAAATTTATATGAAAACTAGCTTATTACCCGGCGTTGCTCGGGTACTTATTAGTACAACATAATGATTCCCTAAGGGTGGTTCAAATAGTGTTGAATACAAATTATAGCAGTATTTGTTTTTAACTTATTTCATGTTCAAATTAAATAAGTGAGCCTTAAATTGATAATTCATTGTTCTTTGTTGGAAAATACTCATATTTAACCCATTAATGCCTAGCGTCCCTTTTTAGGGACGGTCCAAAAAGTGTATGAATTTACCAAAAATGTACATTTCAATCAAATAATAGTATTCAAAAATTACTTTGGTATTATTTCAATTCATTATTAACAGATTGCAACACATAACCATTGTAAAGTATGTTCTGTAGCCGTGTAACCAGTATGCGAAATCTCTTTGGAAAAAGACTGTCATGCATTAATGGGTTAAATGTGTTAGATTTTATTAATTTGTATGCTTAAAGGCTTATCCCTATTCAAAATTGAAAGAAAATGGCCATTTTGGAACAAAAAATTTGAAGTTTTGGCTTTTTGGATTTCTTAATTTCAAACCCCCGCCTAAGTGAATTCTAGTGCGTCAAAGAACCTCTCTGCCAAGTTTGATGAAAATCCGACAAAAATTGGACTTGTATGAGGAACACAAATACGAACAAATATATACACATACATCCATTTTTAAAAACATAGATTATATTTTTATAGAGTTTTTTTTTTCTATAATTCTAACTACCAAGGGTAAGAAGGAAACAGTCGAAATATTAGAGAAAATGTTTTACGGGATAATTTTAACTGTAGCTGAAAATACATAGGAACCAATAATACATTTTTAGAATATTGGTATAGTTACTCTTTTTTTTTTTGCATGCTATTAAAGTTTTTTTTTGCTTTATGTTCGTGGTAGAGGAAAGGTGCCAGTAAGCTGAAGCTGATTTTGATGCAATTCGTACGAAGCTTTCATTTTCTATTCACTCTAAAACCAATGCAAAAGTGAGTCTAAATCGGTTCATCCGTCTAGAAGCAACGAAGCCTCTGACAAGTTAAATTTATACCCCCCCCCCCCGCCCTCTTTTAGGTCCGAGGGTTATAAACAGTCAGTTAAGACAAGGAAAGGTTTATGAATCGGGTTGTTGTCTGTTAACTTTGTTCGTGTTACTTCAAATATTTTAGGCACTCTAGCTAAAAGAAATTTACGTGAAAGAAATCATCGATAAGAAAAATAGTTTCCATTTTTTTCTTTGGCGTGAAAAAAATCATTTCTTCTTTTTCAGCTTTTCCTGTAACGGCAGGTTTAAAACTGTTTTGGCGATTGATAAAATTATTCGTACTGCGTGTCGGAAAAATATAGGCTTTAATCCAATCGGGACTTTTAACCACACGCGTCACTTGACAAAACTTTTATTCTCAATGTAGATCCCGTGCAGAGCCAACTCCTCCTAAATACTAAATGCCTACAACATTTGCTTCGTTACCGTCGACATTGGTTCCACTTTAAGTGCCACCTTGCGGTAATTCAATAATGCCGTTGTTATGGTGATAAATCCAAACAATGTTTGAATCAAATTTTGATTGGTTGATTTTTAAATTTAAATGTAGAAATGAACCAATCGTTAATTTATCTTTCTCAAAGAACTCCGGTAGATGGCAGTGCTTTGTGAACCGAGCACGAAATTTTGCTCTGTGCTAAAAACCAGAAAGCAGCAGACATTTAGTATTTAGGAGGCGATGCAGCTAGTTAAAAAATAAAGACCGATCACTTATGTAAGTTAACATCGAACGGTACTATAGGGAGAAAACTGTCAGCAAAATTTAACTTGGGAGACATTTTAATAACTCGTGTACTTTCTTCGCCTGCTATTTTGTCTACATTTATATTTTTACCTCAGAAGCGGGACATTTCACGTCAATACAAATCTGTGAGATTATACAATTTCTTATTTCAGGAATTCACATTTTTAAAACTTAATTTTCTATGCGTGCTCCGTTCAAAGTAAAAACCATCAAGTATTCTTGTAACGTATAGTTAGTATTCAAGTTAGTTATTAGTATTAAGTCTCCAAATTAAAGAGTTAAAGAATGACAAGAATACTTGACCATTTTTAGAATACCCGAATTCCGAATCATTTTTGATTAAGTTCCGTCTTCCTTACTTGGAACTGAACCAGGGAATAATTCTTGTGCACCAGAATAAAATCCAAAGCTAGCGCCATGTAGGGATTGATCATTTTGCAAAAAAGCATGTGATGGTTAAAAATTTAGTTTTACCGAAAAGGAAAACATGAACGTCGATTTGCATGAAAATACTATAATCTAAAGTATTGTCTTCAGTTCTAAGATGTTCTGATTTAGCTTTTTCTTGCTTTAATAACCTCACATATGACTTAACCTGAAATGTCCCATTTCTGAGGTAAAAATATAAATGTAGACGAAATAGCGGGCGAAGAAAATACACGATACAAAAATGTCTCCCAAGTAAAATTTTGCTGAACGTTCTCCCTACAGTATCGTTCAACGTAGAGTTATAAATGATCAGTTTTTAATCTTTTTACTAGCTGCGTTAACGGACTCTGCACGGGATCTACATTGAGAATAAAAGTTTTATCAAGTGTCACGTGTGA
>JAXGGA010007422.1:0-62783 GCA_038373865.1 Uloborus plumipes
CTGTGCCCTCTTGGTCGATGTTGTGAATGTCATCAAAAACTCAACTTTTTCACAAATAAGAAGCCCCTTTAGCAGAATGTCACTTCTTAAAAATCTTGGTACATTAAAGCCCCATGGTGCAGGCCTGGAAAATTTTGATGACATTTATGACATCGAGCAAGAGGGCTCAGCTGAATAAGTAAGTTTTTTTTTTTTTTTTAGATTAGGTCTATTATCCATTTCAAAATATTCTTTTACATTAAAAACTGGATATGACAAGAGAAATTACTTTATATCAGACTTAAGATACATTACTTTCCAGTTTTACAGCAACTAGAACGACAAGAAGTACATAAATTTGCTTACCATGTCGGAACCGAACGGAATAAAGAGCTGTAACAAAAAAAACGTCGCCTGGACAAATAAAAAAATATGGTTTTTGACGTATACTGAGTATTTTCGACAATTCATTTTCAATTTGGTTTCAACTGTATAACCATCTTTAGATGCCATTTCAGCTAGTTAGGAAGTTGGGATATAATAATGCTACAAATAACAGCAATGCCTATTTTAAAACAGGTAATTGGCCTTTTTTCTTAACGCCTAAAAACACTCATTTTTCAAAGTTTATAGAAGAATTATGCAAAAACTGAAAGAGTAGCCATAGGTTTGTTAACGGATTGTGTTTCTGGGACAAGAAAGGCTTCTACTCCAACTAGTTTTGTATCTGGTCACTCATGCTACAAGGAGATAATAACCCTCAAAGTCACGTGATTTTGCGATTTCTGCAACTTCAGAGTCAAATATTTCAATAAGCAAAATATCAACCACACATATCTTTATGTTTTTGGATACTACTCTTTGGTGGGTATTTACTGATATATACACTACCGTGGTGCACCGTTTCCACAAGAAGATTTGGTCGGTCAAAGTTGCATTAAAAAACTATTTTTCGTCCAACTTTGAGTGACCTCTGACCTTTGTGCCAAGAGTCGTCCACAAATATTTATGCACTTACAGTTAGTGGGGATATAGTAGAACACAAAATAATTGTCAGTTCCACGGTTCACTCCTAAAGCAAAAAGTATTGGCTCATCTAAGTAGGCATGTTTTTATTGAAAAAAAGAGCAAAGTCCAACTTTGACCTCCCAAAACGGAAACAAAAATTTTTTTTTTGAAAAAATAAAAAAACACGTGTTTAATAATTTTAAATAAAGACCATATTCTGAAATTTTCATCAAAATCAAAAATGTCAAGTTTTTTGACTGCCTGATTCTTAAAAAAAACGGCTCTTAAGAAAAGAATGAAACATTTTGAAGTTTTACTTGAGCTGCTCCCGCAATCTGAGGTGTGGCCTTGGGCAAAAAAAAGTTGGCCGCCACTGACTTAGAACAAAAAGAGAGAAAAAAAAGAGGAGAAAATGCTAAATAAATTCGAAAAAAAACCGTGATTAAAAAATCACAATTTTCCACACTAGAAAAAACCATCATTCACTGTACACGTCAGGAGAAAAAATAATGTATGGAAAGAAACTGCGTTCGAATTACTGTATTAATAGAAACTGCGGTATCAAAGAATCGGCCTTCATTCACTTTATCGCCCAGATAATATACACAATCAGCTCGATGGTCTCGATTCTTCCTATGATAAGGTCACGCTGTGCATCATATTCTTACAACCTCCTTCCTCTTTTACTACAGCATTAGAAATCAACATGGAAGTGTTAGGTTTTGAAAACGTCATAACAACACTTATTTTGGGAGTTGCAATCATTTTATTTTATTGCTGGTAAGTGTGTAATATTTCTCTTTTAAATATTTGTGTCAGCTTTTCTGCGTCAATTCTGATTCAGAATTAAAAACATGAATAGTCTGAACGTACTTTTAAAAGGAACGGTCTTGGATTAGTATTTTGTTTTCGATTTACTTTTATAAATAATGTTATCGCAACCTTCATTCAAGTATATTACGAAAGAAATATTAATTTCATGGACGTGAAAATATTAGTAATATTTTCTGGGAAAAAATAAGGGAGGATTGTGGGGCGAAGTAAAATAACTTAAATAACGCACCTATTTCCACATGAACGAAAGAACAATCTGTTTTGTGATCATACTCGTATTCAGATTTTTTTTGGTAGTAAATTGTACCTTGAAAACGGAGAAGTTTTTCTTTCTTCATAAATACTAAGAAAAACAATAAAAGAATGCATAAAAAAACGAATTATAGAATGAAAAAAATATAATTCAGTTAATTAATAAATTAATGAAAACGTCAGTAGTTTTATGAATAATTGAATAAGTGTGCCAAATGAAATATTTTCCTTGCCCTGCATGCACCTGCCTAATTGTACGAAAAATAAAAACAGTTTTATACTTTTAGAATAGAAATAGTTTTAAAATAAATAAATAAGCATTGTATGCCTGAATTATTACATAACTTATTAATAACACGAATTTTATCATTTTCGTCAGAAACACAACGTAAGGCAAAAATTCCTTTTCCGAGGGAAAAAAAATATTTCTATTTTTTTTTAATTTTAAATGAAGCCCCAGGGTTTTTAATATCTGATATTTCACTTTGATACAGCAATTTCAAAAAAAAAAAAAAAAAAAGCAAACAATCTATATACATAAATGACTACTTTTTTATGAATGTCTTGGGTAATCTTCCAAACTACTGGACCGATTTTAGCCATATTTTCCCCGTAGATAGCTACATTAACAGGAATCAGGATATGCTATAATTTATTTCTGAAAAACTTAGTTTTAAAAAGTTATTATAAAAAACAGTTTCATATAGTTTCCCTATTAAATGATTAAATTTTCAGTCCATTGTCGCAAAAATTTGTTGCCTTGCAACAACAATATTAATAGTGATCATAATAAACATTTTGAACCAAGGCTTCTCTGGAGTAAGAATGAAATTTATTTCTTTCTTAAGATTTTTGCATTCATCTATGCCAATAATCGATGCCGGGTTAACTAAAAAGAGAATTGATTTTGGCAACAGTTAGAAAATAGAAAATGATTTTTTTGGAAAATCCACACGAACAAAATAAATAACCCGTTTAAGTTTGATTTTACGTTCTCCTTTACACCCAGTTAATCTTCTGCATAGTCACAAAAAATACCTTTGAGAAATATCATTCTACTGGGCTTATTTGAAAATTATATATTTATTTTCTTGAAATTGGCATGTTGCATTTAAACCCGTGCGAGGACGGGTACATCAGCTAATTATACATAAAACATGATAATATTTAAAAGATGGGTTAGTAAGGCTTAAAACTTTACAGCCAATAAACAATGCGAGTCTAGTTCCTTTTTTTCTCTGAAAGTAAAGTCATATTTGAGTATTATCTCGTTTATTCCAGAATTAATGATAAAAAATGTTTTTTCCCTTGAAACTGTAGAAAGAATAACAAATTTGTAATCACTGTTTTATTTTACTCATATTCTGTAATATCGTAACCTGTTATTATGATTGCAAAGACTATTATACTAAATGTGTATTTAAACGACCAAAAAGTTTCGACCACTGTAACACAGAGCGGGCAAAAGTTTTTTTAACTCTTCATAAATTATTTAAATGCAAATCCTTGATACGTACTATACATAAATAAATGTGGTATCAGTAAAATCAAAATACACTCAGGCACATTGAAAATAGCGACCCAAGAAGAAAGCATCGGATTGAAATGAAATTTAATACACATAATGATACAGATGAGATATTCACTTGATCTCAAAATCAAAACAAAGGAACGAATACAGGGCGTGCAAGGACAGAATACAGAGCAACTTCGATAGCGCGTTGGACCACCTCTAGCTGCAATACATGCCGCCACACGGTCCGACATTGAGTTGATTAGACGCCTGATGTTGTCCTGAGGCAGATGGGTCCACAAATTTGTAACAGTCAACTCTAAATTACGCACAGAGTGACACGATGGCATCTAACGTTTTAGCTGATCCCACACATGCTCTATGGGGGATAATTCGGGGAGCGGGCCGGTCATGGAAGAGTCTGAAAATGACGTAGGAAGTCTCGAGCAGCTCTTGCTGTGTGCGAACGAGCATTATCTTGCTGTAAGATTTCCCCTGGGAGACTATTTAGGAAAGGTCCTACATGGGGTCGAAGAATATCATCAACGTAACGTTGGCCGGTTAAGTTTCCATGCATCACAATTAGATTGGACCGACTATCATAGGATATGGCCCAACAGACCATTACACCGGCTGTGCGGGCAGTGTGACGTAGAACAGTGTGGGAGGAATTGTACCGCTCACCTGGGCGCCTTTACACCCGTACGTGGTTATCATCAGTCCCTAATACAAACCGAGACTCATCACTAAACACAACTTTTTGCCAATCTGTGACATTCCACATTGATCTGGCTTGGCACCGCTGTAGACGCAGTCGCTGATCAATCCGACGATTTCTTCTTGGGTCGCTATTTTTAATGTGCCTGAGTGTATATCATAAGATGGAAAATATTACATATTTAAAGTACATATTTAAAAAAAGAAAAAAGGAAAAAAAAGTAACTTTGAAGTAGGACATGATTTTTACAAATATCGCAAAAGTGAATTGTGAGTATAATTGTATCCATCCTTTGCAGGTACTCAACAAGGAATTATCAGTACTGGAAAGAAAAAAACGTTCCTTATGTAAAGCCACTACCAATATTTGGAACCCTTTTTGAAACTTTTGGACAGGTATCTATTTATTGCATATATTTTGGAGGGTCTTTTAAAGCATGTACATCATAAAAGTTAAAATCAAATATTATAATAATAAGATTTAGTTTTCTGAAAAATTAGTTACAATAGTTAAAAACGAAAGGAAAAGTAAAAAGTCAGAACAGTGTAACTTAAAAAAAAAATAAAATGAAGAAGTAATCGTTGTTCTCGAGCAAAACAAGCTCATTTTATGTACAACAACGATGATTCATTCGTTATCGAAGTTATTATTATTTTCACTGGCTTGATTTTATTTATTGCTATCAATTTCAGAAGTTAAGATTGTAGTTGATGTTCTTGTTTCTGATCTCAAAATCTTAGACACTGTATTAGTAAATAAAAGCCCTTTACTTTTAAGAAACATTTTAAACACCAAACATGTACTGTTTTTTTTTTCAATGTAAAAAGGTGTAAAATAATGAAGAAACAAATTAAGGAAAAGTAAGAGAACTTCGAATATAAGTGGGTATTAAAAAAATCAAGAACAGTTTAAGCAAAAGTATAATTTTGTAAACATTCGTGGAAACGTGTATTCAAAAAAGTACTTTTTATTAAAATGATGAGAAATTCATTTTTTCTCACTGGTTTGGCTAATATCAAAAATAAATAAATAATAATAAAAGCCATCCAATATTAAATGGAAAGCTTGTAATACCAATTTGCGAACACATAAGGAACAAAAAGAACTTTCAAAGGAAAAAAAGTAAAAAGAAAAACAATAATAATAACAAGATGCTTATGTATTGCAAAAACGTCCGGAGTGCAAAAAAAAAAAACCGTAACTTACTTTTTGTTATTTGGGTCAAAAAACTAAATTTTTAAAATCAAAACCTAGCAGCTGTTTTGCTAAATTTTTACTTTTACCCATAGTCTGTTTTTTTTTTTTTTAACATTTTTAAAATAAATCACAAATGTAATAATGATAACTTTCCAGCAAGCTCAAAAAGTAACAGTAACACTGAAAACCGGTAGAAATGTTTGGTTATAATTTTATGCTTAACCGTTTTTGCAATATTAGTGATTATCATTAACTTGTATAGGAATGGATTTTTTTGCAATGTATCATTTAACTTGTTAAATGACTATGTTTTTCAAACATTTTAACGTAATAGAGTTATCAATGTTATGTTGAGAGTTACATTTCCTTATTTCAAGTTTACAGACAGCCTTTAGTATTTCTACCTTGTGAATACATTTTTCAATAATTTAGTTTCCCTAGTATTTTAGCAATCGGTAAATCAAATGTACATACCTTTTAACATTAATCTATTTAGTTTATGTATATATATATATATATATATATATATATATATATATATATATATATATATATATATATATATATATATATAATATATATATATATATATATATATATATATATATATATATATATATATATATATATATATATATATAAATAAATACAGAATACAGAAATACAATAATACAAATAATTAAAAAGGGGGGGGGGAATTAAAATCCCAAAAGACTTAAAAATACATGAACATCAAAGCCTGTGCTGAACTGTCAGCGCAAAGCCGCTAGAAACAAAACAGCACATTAATATTGAAACAGGCAATCAAAACGAAAAGACGAAAACCAAAAACACAAAAGCGAACCAAAGCGCAGCATTTCATCAGGGGGAAGACCGCACCTTGGCCCGAAAAGGCTCTTTCTATATACAAGTATCTTTATCTTATTACAAGTATCTCTTTATCCAGCCTTAAAGATGTTCTTTTGTCTTATTTTTACGACTACAGTATCTCACTTGGCATTGATGAAACTCTTTGGCTTAATTTAATAAATTTTTGCATTTTCAATAATTACATATTTAACGGCGAGCATTGTTTTTTACAAATTAAGGGTATCCCACAAGGCTCCAATTATTCTTCCGTTTTAGCCAATCTTTACCTTCACTACTTTGAAAGAAATTACACTTATACAATCCCTAAAGCATTTAGGTATATTGACGATCTAATTATTTTCAACTATCATTCCTTTTATAAAGATTCTAAAAATATTTATCCTACAGATCTTGATCTCGTTCAAACTAATGATAATATTAAACAAACAGATTTTCTTGATTTGCACATCTCTATTACAGAAAATGACTTGAATATTGACCTTTTTGATAAAAGACATTCTTTTAATTTTCACGTTAATAGACTGATTACTTGGGAATCAAACATCTCTATCAAAGTTTTTCGCAACACCCTGATTAATGAAATCTGCAGGATTAAAAATATTTGTAACAAAAACAACTACATTCAAAAAAACATTACTCTTTTGAAATCTGCACTTCAATACAATAATGTTCCGTCATCTTTTTATTCTAATTATCTAAAAAAAGCTGGACTGTGTTCTGTCAATATTTCGCAACCGTATCTTTTTTTCCTACCTGCTTCTTGCATAGTTTCCAGTTCACTCAGGTGTTTTTATCTTCGGAATCTGTTCAGGTGCTTTTTAGATTCCTTGTTCCTTCCGTTTGAAGGTGAGTGTTATGTGTTTTCCTGGTTTCTTTCAAGGCTCTCGGGGGAGATAACATGTTTTTGGGACCCTCCCACATGTTATATAGAAAGAGCCTTTTCGGGCCAAGGTGCGGTCTTCCCCCTGATGAAATGCTGCGCTTTGGTTCGCTTTTGTGTTTTTGGTTTTCGTCTTTTCGTTTTGATTGCCTGTTTCAATATATATATATATATATATATATATATATATATATATATATATATATATATATATATATATATATATATATATATATATATATATATATATATATATATATATATATATATATAATATATATATATATATATATATATATATATATATATATATATATATATATATATATTGTTTAAATATATTGTTATTTGTTTGAACAGGAATTTAGATCAGAATTAGCTATCTGTTCCTCAACTATACTCCAAATGCATGCAACCTGCATTTTTACTTTAGCAACAATATTGATACTTCTGTTTGAGACATTCAAATAGATTATCAAAGGTAGAATTGTGAGGCAATCACATCTTTTGCATGATGTAAATAGCTTTAAGTCAAGTTGAAAAGTCACCCAAAGGCAATTAATGTCTCTTTAAATGACTTTTCCTATCTTAGAGAAACTTAAAGAGTTAGGTGATATCGACTCCCCATTTTGCTTGTAAAGAACAAAGTTTATTTCAACATCCATTGATTTTCTTAAATGTAGAATTTGTTTAGGAGCATTTATTCATTTGCTTATTATTATTTTATTTTCAAAAATAAATAAATGAATTAGAAAAATAAATAAATGAAAAAAAATTCAAAAATAAATAAATGAATTAGACAAATAAATAATGAATTAAAATATTTTATAGTTAAAAATAATTTTAAACATAATAGGAAATTATGGTATTGTTATAATTTGGTTTTTGTTTCTTTCTAGTCACTCCATTTCGTCGAGGAAGAAAGATATAAGAAATATGGCAAAGTATATGGGTAAGAATATTGTTTTCAATAGTGCAGTTAGAGTACGACGACCAGGAACTGAACGCTTCTAAGTAGCTCGTATTCTCTAAACGAAAATAACGTTTTAAAGTCTGCACATTTTTTCTTGGAAGACAAAGTTTTTTATGAAGTAATAACTACCTTTTACCCATCTTCAAGGACAAATTAGCTAGAAAATGCTGCTTTTTTTTACTGTTTGAGAGTTGTGACTCACTATTTTGGTGCTTATTTTTTCATTTCAACTGCCTAAAACTTGACACAGAACCGTGAACCGTAAAAAAAGCAGATATCAGTTAAAATGTTTTAACTCTCATGTGCCAAAAGCTGAATTTCAACCATGTAATGCGTTTTGAAATTTAATCTGATTTTAAAGTATTCATTCACTGGTAGATCTAACTTATATTAAATTTTAGGTTAACCGCTTCAAGCAATTAACTCTCATGTTTTCTATGTAGACATTTCGAGGGTTCAAGCCCTGCAATATCAATAGCTGATCCAGCTCTCTTAAGAAACATTTTAGTGAAAGATTTCCATGTATTTCCTGATCGTAGAGTAAGTCTTTAATGTTTCGTTTGAAATTATAGTTCCAGAAAACATTTTTAATTAAACAATTTGTGTGTGATATTAAATAGTAACTTAGTGTGTCACATGTGGGAAAAATCTATTACATATTTCCTTCTATTTTTGTACGCATATGATTTTTTAGGGCAAAAATTTAAATTCTTTAGACCTAATGAAAGTACTTTTTTTGTGTGATCTGTACAGCAAAAAAACAATACTTTCATTAGTTGAACTTTTTTTTAATGAGAAGGCTGGTAGCGTGGTGGTAAGGCACTGGCCTTCCACGCCTCAGACCCGGGCTCTGACCCCCGGTGACCAGTAGGTGGAATTTCGAGATGCAGAAAATCGTCAGCGCCCATGTCGTATGAGTATGCGTCATGTACGCTTGGCTTTGAATTCCCCTGGTAACTTTTAATTCCTAGTGTAGTTCTGCATTGAAAAGAGCTCATATGCGTTCATTTGGTGGAGACTGGCCGTCAAAATAAATTGTGCCATTGAAATTCACTCCTTAATAGCCGCACATGAAAGACTGGACGTTATAGGGGAAATCGCACAAGTTCTGCAAAGGGCTAAAAATCTTTTCACTCAGCCTCACTGGAAAGAAAATAATATTTTCTTTAATAAGTATTTCAAGTTTATAAATCACGAACTCACCCTAGCAGCATCATCTCATCGACCGATGATCGGCCATTCATCGAAACCCGATGAAATTCTCATCAGCCGATGATCCAATATGTCTCATCGGCCGAGCAGAATCCGAGCAGCAAAATCCGATGAGAATACCATGAGATTTGGAGCAATTTACGAGCAGAACAGTCCCGTGCCGAGGAATTTCATCGGGAAACTTGTTTGGAAGGATATCGTTTTCCGCTGGAATATAGCTCATCTTATTTTCATCGGGAAAGTTGATCGGAAAGATATCGATTTCCGATGAAAAGTAGCTCATCGAAAACCGTGCTCGGATACTGATCGGAACGATGTCATCGTGCGTTACAGGATCAGTTTACGAGGAGTTTGTTGATCGGCCGAGCAAAATCCGATGAGTTGATGCTACTTGGGCATTCTTTTGGAAATTTTTCATTGACATCTCAAGTCTAGCAACGCCTCAAAATCAATTGTTGCTTCTTTACACATGTATTGCTATCCTACCAATAATTTCTTGGAATTTCTCTCACAAAGATAATAATAATTTCCATTCCGCAATAAATCAAGCATTTTTTACTGCAGTACCGAAAGTTATTTTTGCCATACCCTAGCAGCATCATCTCATCGGCCGATGATCGGCCATTCATCGAAACCCAATGAAATTCTCATCGGCCGAGCAGAATCCGAGCAGCAAAATCCGATGAGAATACGGAGCAATTTACGAGCAGAACAGTCCCATGCCGAGGAATTACATCGGGAAACTTGATCGGAAGGATATCGTTTTCCGATGGAATATAGCTCATCTGATTTTCATCGGGAAAGTTGATCGGAAGGATATCGCTTTCCGATGAAAGGTAGCTCATCGAAAACCGTGCTCGGATACTGATCGGAACGATGTCATCGTGCGTTACAGGATCAGTTTACGAGGAGTTTGTTGATCGGTCGAGCAAAATCCGATGAGTTGATGCTACTTGGGTAGTATGCTGTGATTGTGGTCACCACGAAACTTTTCTTTTTTCGCTCTTAGAAATTCTTAGATCTTGGGTGTAATGGCTGCTATTAAATTCTGCTGTTTCCAATTTAAATAACTTAAAGTAGGCACTGCAGTCTCTGACTAATAGCTGCTGAAAGACGTGATATTGTTTTCGTAGGATATGACCTGTCAAAGAGGTACGCTCAAATATTAAAATGTTTCAACTCTTTTACTTATATCTTTAATTATTGCAGTATTGAAATAATATCATATAAATATTTAGAACTATCCATCGTGCCACGTAATTTAGCGAGCCGCCTCACCCATATAATATATAGAGCGACTTAAAAAATCAAGATAATTTTTACTTCAGAACAAAATGTTAGTTTTTTTTTTAGTTTTCCAATAGTGATGCGTCCTCCTTAATTTATAAATCTTACCTTGAGCTTTAAGGAAGCGTGGGAGTTTAACGCATGAGTATAATTCAACTTCGCAGAGATGGCCTATGACTCCTGTTTTTTTTTCAGGATTGTCCATTTTTAGGAAGGGGTGATACGCAGATGAAAATTGAGGAATGGGATTCACAATTGATGGGAGAATTTGAATGGGTAGAAATTCTACCTATTTTAAGGAATGGACTCTTTTTCTCATTTGATTGACACCGGCCATCTCGTCGCGGTTGAATTATAATTGCAATGGTTAATGTTTTAAAATAGCACTGCATCAAAAACATACAATACATTGCATTCTATTTTTCACCTATTTATGTTTTCCGTCTTAAATCGGTACGTTTCCTTTAGGTTTTTACTACAGGTGTGCCGACTATTGATATGAATGTTGCCACTGTTTCTGGAGAAGACTGGAAAAGAATTCGTTCAATCATAACACCTACATTCACAACTGGAAAAATAAAAAAGGTAATTCCTAAAATTTCAAGCTTACTCGTTATTATTGAAAAAAAGCGTAGACTATCAGCACTAATATCAGTTTTACTAATATAAGCTGCACTTTCAAACAGTTCAGAAATCCATTAAATTTTCCAATTACTTTCTGCTGTAGTACATAGGCATTATTTAAATTAAAACACTGTAATATGGGTTTTAAAAGGATTTTAAGCTCTTTTTTTTTTTTTAGTAATAAATGAAATTCTGCTCAAAATTGGACATAAACTAAATTTTACCAACTATTTCATGATTTGTTTTGCAATAGTATTATGTTCATACAAGAGACCTATGGTTTTATTGAAAAGTAACGACACTATATGTAAATAACAAATAAAAATTTTAACATGTACTGAATTCAATTAAAGTGCACATATATCTTGCACGTGTTTAATTCATTGCTTTTTTAAAAGCAAAGTGACACATATACATAATCTTAATTTTGAAGACTTTTGTAAACTGTTTTGTTGTTTAACTTTTTTGTGAAAAATAAGCAAAAGGCGAGTTACTATTTTTTGCCTATTTAAAAGAAAATGAAATCATGACTTACTTTTGTAGTTTTAAGAAGTTTGTAGTTTTAAGAAGTTTATATTAAAAAAAGTAAGCTTAAAGATAGTATGTAAAAAGATGTTTGTGGCTGGCTTGCGTCCATGCAGCTCCATAGCACTGACAGTGTTGAAATTTGATACAAAATTAGTTTAAGACACGTAGATTTGCTCCTCGGGGCCATTTTTCTTAATTTTGAGTTCGGTTTTCTTAAATTAATTTTTCAAGCAGAAATTTCATACTTCACCAAACTGGAGGGGGTGGGCAAAAAAATCACCCTACCCCCTAATATTAGCTGTTGTTGGAAAGCGTTTTTTTTTTTCTTTCTGAAAAGAAGATGTTTGTTCCATTTCTCTCCATTAATTATAACAGTAGATGTAAATGGTTTTAATTGAGCCATGATTCAAGGCTCACCTCAAGAAAAATTACATTATCATTCGTCTAAACTGCTCTAAAATCCTTTTAACAAGGTAACGTTCGATATACAAACCGCTCACTCTTCGTTTTGTTAATTGCTCGTCTTATTTCAACAAAATACAGGCGACTGCTTTTATCGCATATTTTCCTTACTTTTTTTAACATTTAAAGAAAGGTTGCCATTATTCTTATGGTAGTTTATTTTCATTTAAGTTATTTCGTATGAATTACATTGTGTTTTTGAGCTAACGTTTTTTTATTGCAAGGGACGGGATTTGGAGTTTCGGTTTGGGCTCAATATTTTACCTCGTTTTTAAATTATGTACATATTTTTTCGTTTTTTAAGTCAGGATAGGGGGAGTCCCTTTTATTCATTTGGCGAATTATTTTAAATTGTAAAGGAGCTTTTAAAGAGTATGTGAACATTTCAGTTAAGGAAAATGATTATTTTACATCAAGATTTTCATTATTTTCTTTTTCAGCGAGGAAGGGGAATTTTTGTTTTATTGAGCAGGGGTTGGCGAGCGCAGCGATCAGGGGGTGGAGCCCCCTAGTTAAGGAAAAAGAAAATTCACGAAGCAAAAGTCCTATAAATAACTCAGTTTGGCTGCTTCTATTTAATGAGTCAGCCTAGCATAACACCATCAGAATTTAATGACATCATTTGATAAATAAACCTAGTAAAAGCAGGCTTTTTAATTATTTTTTCTCTGTGCTGTACTCCTTTGACAGAAGTTCACCTTTGTCAACTATAGCAAAACGTGCGATTTAAAGTAATACCAGAGAAAATAGTATTTTCTACTCATGGACTTATTTGATAAATGCAGAATTTGAAACTAGAGAGTGTTAAAGAAGTAGGCAGCCCCCTAACTGCTTTTTGTTTATAGTTGAGGACTTCGCTTTTTATTTGGACCTGTAGGTTACATTTCTTGCTATCTTCCCCTCGTTTTTTTTAATAGCCATGGTAGCCATTAAATGAATGTTTTATCTACCATGTCTGGTAAATTTTCATATAGAATTGCACTAAGACTGATTGTTTGCAGTTTGGCACCACGGAAAGCATCACACAAGTAACATCATGAGTGTCCAAGAGAAAATAAACAAACCGTTTTGGTATTTATCTGCCATTAAAAGATGAAATGTCGTCATGTAAAAAATGTGCTATTGTGGCGGGGAATGCTTTAAAAAAAAAAAAAAAAACTTTTGAGGTATTTGACCTATCTTCACAAAACATCTACAGCAACTTGGTCTGAAAAACGACATTGTTAGTATCCATATCGATTGTTATTACTCTGAAATATTCAGGGTAACTGCTCATAACAAGCATTTAACTCATACTACCATAATATTGAGAAAAAAGGGAGGTGGTGCATCTATTTCTGGACCTTTATCAATAAAATGACAAGAAAATTTGAAAGTTACAAAATGCTTAAACAATGATCATTTACAATTTATTAACCTATACAATGCCTATTTGCTCCACTTTTATACTAATACGAGTTTTATGAACATCTAGTATTCAAAACTGTTAAAGAAATGTTAATTTTATGTAAAAAAATAATCACATTAATCTCTATCAGTGTGCTAAATTTTTTTACGTTATTTTTTCATAGTTTACCTGTCTTAAACTGTTTTCAGATGATATCGATTTTTAGAGAATGCTCTCAAGTATGCGTAAATCATTTCACTCCTTATGCAAAATCAGGAAAGCCTATAGATACAAAAGAGTAAGTTTTCTTGAGAAAAATTTATTCTATTTTGTAGAATACCGTATGTAGTAAAAGTCTTTTTATCTTTTTGTTTTAACTGGCTTCAAAAAGTTAAAGTAATATTGATGTTTTGAGTATAATTCTTTTAACAAATGAATGTATAATCAGCAAGTTAGAAAGAAATGTGGATAAAGAGCTATCTATAAAATGAGTTATAGAAAATACATACGTTCTTAAGAAAAAATGATTTGTGGAAAAAAAAAAGAACTCTTGGCGGAAACATCCATTTTTGAAAAACATCAGTTAGATGAAGAAAAATGTCTTAGAAACAATACGAAAGGCATATAAGCCCAGTAGACATATTTCTTGTTGAACCTTATTATTCCCTAATACAAATGCACTGGCGCCGTCGGCAGTTCCTGCTGTCAATTAAGTTGGCAGGCACCAAAATGGGAAGCGAAAACATGCTATGTAGAAATCCTTGTTTAAACCCATATAACGAATTTGAATTAGGATTTTAAAGAGCGATTTGCTTGCCAAGCTTAACTTAAAGGTTTTCTGTACCAGGTTCAGGTCTGGAGCTGGAAAATTCATTTTCTCAAAGCTGTTACCCCGAATATGGTCCTCAGCAATCGAAGTTGTCATCATCATCCATCAGAATGGCATTTTTACCAATGGCACCAGTATATAAGCAGACATATACATCAATGTTCTCATCTCGATATCTCATATAAGTCACAGTTATTTAATGCAACCCATCTTAGTCACTATTTCTACTGAGTGATATACCACATAAATCATGATTTCACCACTTCAGTAACTGCATTTCAACAGTGCTGAATAGATAGTACTTGGTGCGTTATTCTCACTATATCAGCAGACGCCAGGAATTCTTCTCTAGTGTAAATTTGGACTCGTGTGCAAAAGTTTAAAAAATCCCATTGTTGTTTGGTCCAGGAAGGGTGTTCTCGAGCTGAGAAAAAGCTTTCTCTCTCCCCAGTGAGAGGAACATACACATAATAGATTGTCTTGCATAGAGAATTGTTTAGGCCTTCTTTGCATTGCAGCTACGGAGATTCATCTCCCTGTTGTAGTAAAGTGGTGTGCAACGAGCTGCGATGCAGTAATAGTTCTTCTTTGAGCCGAAAGAGCTGTAGAATGGTACCTTAAGATGCTGTAATTAATGATAGACTTGGAACATGTATTCTGGACACAGAATCTTCGGATTGATAGTAATCCGAAAGTCACATTGGCCACATTGAGCCGTCTATCCGTATCAGTAATAAGCACCAAAATTTCTATTCATCTGCCTCCCCTTCACTCTATTCCTCTTAAGCTTTTATGTCATGACGTTAGTCAGAAGCACCCCTTATATTAATTTAGTACTATGAATCCAATATGGCTGGAATACTTTTGGTACTCGAAAGTACTATTTGCTAAGAGGCCGACAGTTGGTGTCAGCGATTGGAAACAGTTTTCCTAGAGACTAGTACCGGTTCTAAGGCCTAAGTCCTAGTAATTTTCAAAAATTTTCTACTCTGTACATATGTTATTTGATGCATTTTCAATTAGGAAAAAAATAACAGATCTACTCACAAATTTCAAACAGCCAATAACACTTATTCTTCCTTAAAAAAACTTACACACGAATTTACGAAAGCTTGATAATCGCATATTCTTCTCTAACTTATTATGCCGGTTCTTTTCTATAAACTAAAAATGTGAACTATCGCTGTTGGCGTAATTTGTTTTTAAATTAATAATGATCATGTATTTACACTTTAGATTTTACTGTTACTTCCATTTTTATTTAGGAGAGCTTCGAAAATCACCCTTTATCTTAAGTTTTTGAGGACTGTGTATATAAGTTTTTTATATCTTGAATTGTATAATTTTTCTTTTTTACTTTCATCCCTAGGCCAATGCCTTATTTCACTAACGAAGGGATTCAATGCAATGTTTTCTAATTAGGGCAGTAATAACTTTGGTTTTATGACTTATTTTTTTAGTTTTTCAAGTAATTTACTATTTATTACTATGACTATACTTTAAGTTTGCCATTTCATGCTTTTAAAAGGTGTTTCTAAAGTTTTGCATTAATGGCCGATTTGACCAAAGTGATATCTTTTAAGTATAGAAAGAGCAGATTCGTTTTAAAAATGTAGCATACTTAATTTTCCAATGTGATTGCATCAACGCTAGAGGCATGATTACTTAAAGTTGTTAATTTTTCTAATAGAAAGATAACTTGTTTTTATTATTGTACCGTGATATTTCGTAGTAAAATGTCACTCTTAACGCAGGGTGTTAAAAAAGGCTAAATCTAATTCTTACATTACTGCATTAAAATAACCAGTAAAATAATCTGACCTTTTTAATTGTACCAGTTTTATTCCATTTGAATAGCTTACAGCGAAATTTTTTTAAGAACATTTATTTACTCAAAAGCATTGAATTGGAACTTTGACTAGCTATGATCAGAGTTTATCTCAACTAACTCACCCCCACCCAAATAAGTTAAAACATAAATTAAAAACTTGAACACACATATTTGATAAAGAGTTAGTATTTTCAAATAAGGCAAATGTGTTCAAGTGTTAGACATAAAATTGATACTAAAAGACATTTTTTACCACAACGAATACCGCCTCACGACGAAGATGCAGAACAAATTACTGGGACATATGATTATCATTTTTATGTGGTCCCGTTATTATCTATTAAAAATTAAATCTGAAGTTGCCTCGAAATATCTTCCGTCATATATCAGGAATGTGTAAAAAATAAATACATATATATAAATATTTATAGATTTTTTGAGGCTCTTACAATGGATGTCATTGCCAGCGCAGCGTTCTCCACAAAGGTGGATTCCCAAAATGACCCAAACAACAAATTTGTCTCCTCAGCAAGAGACTTATTCAAAAACTTTTTTGGATGGAGATTCATGATGTTATGTAAGAATTACTTATTGATTTTCTTTTACTGCATTTTTTTTCTTTCTTTTGAAAAATATGTACCCTTAAAATGTAAGCTAATGTGGTGTACCTTCTTTCTAGTTCTTAATCATTAAAAATGTTTTGTTGAAAAAAGTGATTTAATGAATCGCTTTTATTTTCAGTAACGGTTCCGAAATTGGTTAAACTGCTGGGACTAAGTGTTCTTCCTCTTAAAGAGACATATTTCTTCAGAGATATAACATTGAAAATAATAGAAGAGCGAGAGCGCACAGGAAAGGTAGCATATAAATATTGCTTTTCTGATGTAGGAACCACATATAATATGCAATAAGTAAAAAATAAAAAATGAAAATGCATTTTAAATCTATAGACCATTTATATCGGCTTGATTCGCAGTAAAAAGTCGAAAATAAAATAAGTGTTTAATTTCTTGATATCAATGCTCAAAAACTTTAACTGATCTTAATACATTTAAGTTTAGATTAATACTACAAAAAATCAATAAAATTTAAATGTGAATTTAAAGAAGAAACATAGGCGGTATAGTAAAAGGCTATTCGTACTGAGCCTATTTCTTCTACCTAGACTGCCAATTTCTTCTCTCAAATTTTTTATTTAAATTCAATTGACTGCTTTAGCATCGACCTAAGTAAAAACATTATAAGATCAACTGAAATGTTTGAGTATTGTTATTAAGAAACCAAATATACTTATTTTACTTCATACTTTTTAGTGCGAATCAAGCTGAACGAAATCGTCTTTATATTAAAAAAAAAACCATGTTTCGTATTTTATTTTAAAGCTTTTTCGTCTTAAAACTTATTTGAGGTAAATATTACAGATTTTTAAATCAAAAAATTAAGTAAATAATTAAAAATGGCATTTACTTCGGTTTCAATAAAAATGTACAGCGCATAAAGAGAAAATTGGCTTTAATTTATCTTTAATCTGCTCTAAATATTGCAAATTTGTACGCTCGAATTTAAAAGCAATTTTGAATAAGTATATAGTGAAAAAAATAAAAAGCATTTACAACTATAACCTCCCTTTAATCAATGAATGCGTTTAAAGCACTGCACTTTTTTAAAAGTTTAATGTGCCTCAAATATAAATAAATACCAGCGTAAGTTAAGTCCCCAAATGTATTTAAAAAAATTTTACATTTGAAATTATTTTTCCTTGCTTTGGTCATCAATTAAAAATAAGAAGTAAAATGTGAGCATTATGACAGCAAAAGTAACCTAAGAAATATTCTTAAATGATAATTTTAAAAAAAAAGTTAAATATGTAGCAATTGAAAGAGCAAAGTGAAACATTTTTGACGCAACAATTATTTACGCACGTTTACATATTATCAAAACTTCACGAAAAGTTGCCAAATTTGAAGTCTAGTAGAGAAATTATAGGCATCACCTTGATGTAACAGGACATTCACCTACGAAGCACATAAAATATGTCTTCGATTTCCTGACAAAACTAGGTGAACTTGGCGCTTTTTCTATAGTTTCGGCAGATTTAAGAACCTTATATTTCGGTAACGAGGAGACGAGGGTAAATAATTTGTTAGTTCCAAAACATATCTTACTATGCTTTTTCAAATGCTACTTATGATTTATTTTTTTTGATTTATTATTATTTTTATTATTATTATTTTGGATGTACCAACAAGAGAATCGGTATATTACCGATTAATACTCAAAGCCGATTATAATTATGATGAGTATTTTTAATACTACCAAGTTTTCCGTCACTGTTTTTTTTCTTTTTTTTTTCCGTTTTTACAGTAAATATTTTGGAAATAGTAACTAATTTATTGCTGAAAAACGATTTATTTTTCTCCAAATTTTTCTCGAAAGTTTTATTAAAATTCATCAATTGTCTTCTAACCGATTTTCTTATTATTGTTAATAAAGATACATTATGTTGAGCTGATGTGAAAACTTTTAAAAAAAGGGAAGAGGGGCTGTACTGAAAGGGGTTTTGAACGGGTTACTGAAAGGGAACTATTATTATACAGTCGTATGGTGTCCAGGCGAGAGTTCAACCATCAATTGCTAAATTATTATTAGGAATTTAAAAAAAACCTTATCTTCACAATTTCACCTTAACCAAAATTGCAAGAAAAGCAAATATGTCTTTGGATAATTCCTTTAATTATCTTTTAACGATAATTTAAACCCACAATATTTTTTGACCGACAGGCGAGAAATGACTTTTTGCAGTTGCTCTTGGATACTGCAAAAGAAACTGAAGAGAAAGATACTCAAGAACCAGATGACTTAACAGCAAACTATGGTAAAGAGGAAACAAATGAGCAGGTTCTCAAGACGACAGGAAAAAAAAGTAAATCGATCCACTTTCCAAAAAAATTCAGATTGGAAATAATAGTTCAGTTTGTATATTAAATGTTGCGACAAACTTTCAACTGGGTACACAGCATGGAAAATAATTATGGTTTTATGCTAATCGACAACCGTAAACGCCACATAAAAGGAAAAGGTCTGAAATAACAAAAAAAACAAATGTTTAACTAAAATATACCTTCTTGAGAGTTTTGGTCTAGCAATCCTTGTATGGATTTTAACTCGTATGAGAATTGGAAATACATCTTAAAACTGTTCAAAATTGAACGTAAAATTGATCGACTCAAAAAGTTAAATGAGGGAGTGAGATGTCCTTGCCGAGATCTTTTCGAACAAGAAAACGTTTGTTCAAATAGAACTCTTTAGTTAAAGGTTTATTGGTGGAGGAAGGACAGACACACCGAAGAAGAGACAGAAAAGCAGGCAGACCGATAGACTGACACACACAGATTTTCCCAACCACAAAACACTAGTTTCCAATTTTTAATTTTTCGATATTTATTTAATTCTTTCATTTATTTTTGATTTTTTTATGAAATTATCCAGATTTTTCGATGCATTAAGTCACCTTCTATCTCTTTATTCATGTTTTTTACTTTGACAGGAACATAGGCTAAAAATGACATCATTTAAGGAAGAATTAAGTTGCAAATTTAATTTAAACAAGAGAAGATTCATAATTGAATGAATAGGAGTCGCACATTCTCAGATTATTTTAAAAATGGAACTTAAAAATGTGCTATTTGGAAAGAATTATTTACACACTATGAACTTTCTTGTTTCCTGTTGTTTCAGAACTTTCCAACATTGAAGTGGTAGCGCAGTGTGTCTTATTCTTCTTTGCTGGATTTGATGCTGCAGCATCAGCTCTATCCCTCATTTTCTATGAGCTGGCCATCAATCCAGATGTTCAAGAGAAACTCATAGCTGAACTGGACGAAGTACTAGCCGCTTCAGATGTAAGCTTCTTTTTGTTTCAAAGGCAGTTTAAAAAAATACTAAAAACTGAAATAAGTAAAGCATTGACAAACTTGGCATTGAATATTAAAGTGAGGAATGTAAAAGATCTTCTACAAAAAGAGCCATGATCCTGCTTCGTGAACTGAAATCTGCAAATATAGTTCAAGACATATTTTAAACCATGCATTTATCATTGAGAGTATATCTTTTCGATAACGAAAATCTTTTCTAAAATATATTAGGTGACAATTGATATTATTTTGACTAGTTAGATGACATTGTAATGTTTAAAAATGTTAAAAACTAATATTGGCCAATAATTGATTGTAAGAGCGCATACTGACCAAAACTTCAAAGAAGCCTCCTTTTCACTGAACACATATAAGCAGAAATATTTTTAAAGAAATGGCCATTTTTTCGTTTCGAATTTTATAGGCTGAGTTGGGGAAATTTTAGCATGACACACACTGGTACAAACTTTAATACCACACTATACACATTTGTGGTGAATTTGAAAAACTAAACCATTAATGAATGAAAGATAGGCAAGAAAAAAAGTGCATTTATGAGAATTCTGATTGCTTCCTAACCATTGTGTGGTTGTTATCTTTGTTTAAAGATGACATACAATAATTTTTTAAAGTTATTGTTGTTTCAAATACCCAAATCGGGTATCCGAGCCCCGTAATCGAGTAGATTTTTTGAATGAAATCTACTCGATTTAAGGCAGGACAGGTACGGCTTCCATTTTTACGAACACCATTAAGATGGACGACCATTTTAGCTCAAAACACATGTCATAAGGACCCATTTATAGGGTAAAGCATCCATTAATAAGACATTTTCACACACGGAAAGGACAATGGGAGGAGAGAGAGAAAGTACACCCATGCCGGGATTCGAACTCGGGCCACCGCATCACGGTTTGACATCGCTGACCACTAGACAAGGTGGCCGACTGCTAAATTCATCAACAATTTGTAAGAACTTGCATTTTTTTCTCCTGCAAGTCTAAAATTTCAAAGTAACTCGTTTCAGCCAGTTTTTTTGTAGTTTTATGGAAGGTTAATAAGAAATTTCAGTTAAATTTCATTATCGCTAATGTTTTCTATTTTCTATTTAGTATCCAAAAGAAAGGGAAATATCAAAAGATGAAACATTTCAATTATGTTTCAATTCACTCTTACTGACCCTATATTTTTTGATTACATTTAAATGTAATATTTATGATTATGTTATATTTAATGAGCTATGTTTCTTAGGGAAAGGTAACTTATGAAGCAATACAAAACATGAAAACCCTTGACAATGTCATCTCAGAAACTCTTCGAATTTTCCCACCAGCTGTAAGGTATGCTTCGGTTCATAATTTCTCTTTTCTCTGATTTTAGTTTTAAGCAAATTGATACTCAAACCTTAATACTTAGTAACCCTGCGAAAGATTACATTATGCGTCATTTATTGAAAAAAAAATTGCTATAGACAAAAATTAGATAATCCTGCAAATTTTGACTGAAATATTTCTTGTCTTGAAATCTGCTAAATATTTTTCGAATATAATGCAAAAGTCCAATTGATGTTTACAATAATTCCTTGTAGAAAGAGTGATATGAAAAACTAATTTGTCTTTTTGTAAAATGATAAGGCATACAGCTACTTAAATTATCATATCATTTTATATCAAGTATATTTCAGATAGTGACTGTTCCTTTTTGAAGAAATAGAAAACAAAATGCACATTTGAAGTTTTCATTTTTATAATTCAGTATACGGGGAAAGAAAAACTGCATTTTCACAGAAACTCTTTCTTTCTGAAAAGTCCAGAATTACTAAAAATAAGGCAGACACTTACTAACTATCCGTTTAACATTTTTTTATATATACATCTATCTCGGATGAAATTTAAAATCCTTAAACACTTAAATTAGATACCCTCTTGAAGCGATCTGTGTTTGTCTGAGATTGACTAGAAAATACATTTTCAATGGAAGAAATAATCTGTTGAAGTTCAGTGACCAAAAGAAAAAGTTAAAAAAAAAAAAACATTGTGAGCTAGTATGTTGCCGCTTTAAAGGATTCACATCAGTCAACACAGATTCAGGATGACTACTTAAAGCTGTTAAAGTTATTTATTTTCTTTTTGACAAGTACACGCACAATCAAACGTAAAGATTCAAACCCTAGGCTTTTCTATCAGTACACTTTTGATGGTAAAGGCTGCTGGGGGCACGTAACTGCAGTATCTACAAAAATGAATTTTTGAGATATTTGAAACAAACTAGTAAACAACTAGTAACCCACAGAAATAAGAAAAATGCTGGGGGTTTTTTTTTTGGGGGGGGGGGGGCTTTTTTTCAGCAGAAACCAAGTAAGCAAGTTTGTATAGAAAACTTTGATTAAAAAAGAAAATGTGAAGATAATGTTATTTACCTGCCTAAAGCAAAATAAATAGAGAAGCCTAACATGCAACCTGCATAACAGTGTGGTCAGTGTTATTTTAGCCTTCACCAGAGTGTCAAGTTAGCTTTGCTTCAATTTCAATCATTCTCTTAAGTATTCAAGAGTCAATTTAAGCTCAATTGAGGGGTTTGTAGTATGAATGGGATATGTTACATTTTTTGAGCAATGGTAAGCAATGGATAAAGTTAAGCAAATGCAACTTGAAAGATCAAAAAGTAGATGCCATTCGGTCAACATCAAACGCTCACTTAACAACAAAACCGGGAAACAAAAAAAAAAAAAAAAAAAAAAAAACTAACAACTACATCAATTAAACTTTGAACTTTAATTACTCGCTATTTCGGTTTGTAACACAGTCCCTTCATCTCTTAAGCCATTTATATATCATAATAGTTCTAATACCACCAGCCAAGCTTTATGGTAAGTATTTACAAATTTAGAATTTTTTTTAAAGCTTTATTAAATTAAAAATAGTAAATAAGCATCATTGCGCGTTTAACATGACTTAACTATGTGTGTGTTTCTTAAATTAGGTTAGAGAGAACTACCCACGAAGACTATGACTTAGGATACAAGGGAATAAAACTGACAAAGGGCATGATGGTTACTGTTCCAGTGTTTGCAATGCATAATGATCCGGACATCTATCCTGAACCAGAAAAGTTTATTCCCGATCGGTAAGAAAATAATATATAATACCATGAAAGACAACAATACTGTCAAAGGCATATACATTTTAAGTGTTTTTAAAATTGTGTGTTTTTAAAGAGTGTTCTTTATTAAGCGGAACAGGGAATAAATTATGAAATAACTGAAAATCATAGTAATCAATCAAAAATAAAGCATTTCTTTCTCCCTATTATCTGATTTTTGATGAGTGACAATACATAATTTCCATTAATTATCCTTACGATACTGAGCTGGACAGAAAGGTAAATTCACTGCATATCACTATACTTTGAGAGCATCTTATGTTTAAAATAGGGACAGTTATTTTGTTGTGTAAAACTTTTAACCTCAACATAGTTATAAGTCATTGATGAACCGATCAAGGAAACAATAAACTTTTACCTAAAACATTGCATGAAACTTTTTCCCGCACACATCTCACATTAGTTTAGTTTAAATACCAACGAATTCTTAGAAGTTAAGATTTTATTAGTATTGCATTTATGAATCAAAATGTATCACGAAATCTGAAATTGTATAAATTAATGGTATTTCATAGGTCATTAAAAGTGAAAAAGGAAAATAGTTACTAAATAATCAATTTTGTTTGACATACATTATCATTTTGTAAATGTATTACTACATAAAGTCTTTGAAGCATTAATTTTCTACTGCCCTGCTACTAGAAACATCAAAACTATTGTCATAAAAGCCTTTTACAGAACTAACAACGAAGATACTATATATAAAAATAAAAACATTCTTATATTATTATAATACTTCAAGGAAAAAAATGATAAATTTATTTGCGTGTTAAAAAAATGAATACATTAACTGAATACAGTTTTTTTTCTTTTCAGTAACGGAATTTTAAAAGTATAAGTGCAGTAGCAGTATATTACTGCCGTATAGTCTCTATCGCTCATCGTTCTAGTAGTAGAGGGGCTATGGTCCAAAATATAGCCGGAAACTGCATTTTGTGATAAAAGCATGAAAGTTGGTGTGCATGTAGACAATGTATTTATAAACATTTTTAGAAGGGGAGCCATTCCAAAATCCCCACCCAAACCCTTCTGGTGGCCATTTTTGGTCAAAAAGTCCGAAATTGCTTTTCTTATTTCTTTTTCAAAAAACACCTTTTTTATCATCTTATTAGAGTTCAATTATGTTAAACAAAGATTAGAAAACCGTCAATATAGCTTAAAACCGATTAATTTTAATAGTACTAGTTAAAAATTCGTTTTTTTCTAAAAAACTGAAATTGATCAAAATCTTCCAAATTGTTTTCAGGGGCCGGTTTAAGGGTGTCCAACTATGTATCTGAAAGCACTATATTAAAGAAAAACAATTTAGTTGCATTAAAATCCCAGCAATCCGAACCCCAAAAATCCGAAACTTTGGAAAGCCCGAGCATATTTTTTAAAACTTACTCATAAAAATATATTGCAAAACTGAAAATAAAAACAGAAATTAAAAATCATAGTACTTTTTAAAACTTTAAAAAAAACCGTTTGAATTGTTCCTTAAGAATGAATATTTATCTTTGATTAATTAAAATAAAACCAGTTTTCTTTATGGACGAAAAAAGTAATAAAAAAAACTTCAAACATTTTGAAAAAAAATACGCAATGTCATGGAAATTTCACTCACATTCAGCAGGATTATAAGTTACGCTTGCACCTATAAAATAGGGGGGAGGGGGAGGCACGATCATATTTTTATACAACTGCGAAATTCTAAAGAAAAAGCTTTAAAACAAATTTCAAGTTTTTTTCTCATTAAACGATTTGAGGAGTGTTCTCTCTAAAAGATGAAAGAAAAAAAAATTGCTGTAATAAAAAGTTTAGTGCTGTGTTAATTAAGCAACTTCTCTACTACTTATCATATTGTGCTGTTATTGAAAAGTAACCCTTTATAACAAAAGAAACAATTTCAATATAAATCTGAGCAAGCAATTATATACAATGATTATGTGTAATGGCTATATACAAGCTGATTTTTCGTAATTGAACTGGCTAGTAATTTACATAGATATACAACATTTTCCATTGCAGAATTTACACATTGGTGCACACAGTCCATTTTTGAAGCACCAACAAGTTTTTGAGAGCAGTTTGTTTTACACTTGTGTGACGTAAAGACATTTCACCTCTTTCAAGAATTCATTTGTTAATTTAGTTTCTATGAAAAGCATTTCTGACTTATTTAATCCATCAAAATTAGATTGTGGTGGTTCCTTCACTGAAAGATATGCTGGATTTACAAATAATGATATACCTGATGTGGTAACTGAGCGACCTTTTTAGAAGATGGTATTTCGGGAAATACAAGAGGAATTTTTGAGCCTTGCTGCTGAAATGGCACATGCTGAAACAATGAAATGCTTGTTATATGGAAAGAGTCCTTGTTTGTTGTACTACTAGAGTTATAATAAAAATAATCGTGCGCGGCCGGTGTAAAAACAAAGATCCTGAAATGTGAGGGAAATGTAGTTTTATATTTATCAATTTGTTTAACTGATGCTTTGCAGAGTCCAGTAGAAGTCTTCAGAAGCCTTGAGTAAGAAATGAAAAGTTCCAAAATATGCATTTATGTCAACAAGACTTTTTCTTCTAGTCTGTTCGTGTACTTTAATGGCCAAATAAACAGGTATTGGTTGTTCCTTGTTTACTTGATGCTTGATAGTTTGCTTTGTTAATTTGTTTGAAGTATATATATATATATGCATATTAAATACAACTGACAAATTGCAAATAATGGTTGAGAAGGAAGACCATCAATATTGCAAGTACCATAATATAACAAGTTATTTAAAAGGACGGAAGAAGAGGATCAACAGTTTCTTGCTGACTCTTCAAATCCGCCTTCGACGCTGGCAGTTGACTTTCAAATGCATGTCCTAGTGGAATTCACTATCATGTCACTTGCGACAGCATCTTCGAAACTGCTAGTACTGGAGACACATATTGATTCACTTACCTTTACAAACTAAAACATATTCAAAGCCTGATTTCTCTGCATGCATATGTCCATGTCCGAAGTGTGATAATACCTTTGCTCTAAGCCCGGTATTGTCAACATCATTAGCAAATTTATTTTCGATTGATAAATTGTGTTGTAGCATAAGTCTTCTATTCCTTCAGAATAATATTTTAGTAGAACGAATATTCTGAAAATTGGATACTTATGACCTTTGTTAACTCTAAGATTTTGTAAGTAAGAAATTACTCGGTGTAGGGCAATTAATTCAATTCGTGAATAAATATTTTCCTCAGAACAATCATTTGCTGTCCTTCATGAGTGATAAAGTTTTACAAGTAAAGTTTTACGAATGCAAGTACGGTGGTACTTGCATTCTTGAGCTATTATGTCAGCTTGTGCCAACTCAGCAGTGAGCGTACTGTCTGCTTTTACCAACACGCAATTTCGTATTTTCTGTCAACTGATTTCGTCAGAACTAGATATAGCCTAGACTCCTGTCTATTTTCACCAGGCTTATCAAAAAAGAAACACAAATCTGGAAAGGATGAAGTGCATTTCTTTCTCTTCTGCTGAACTGAAGCCTCTTCAAAATGTTTACTTACGTGGCACTCTTCAAAGTTTTCCTTTCTTTTTCTTTCTTCAGCTCTTCTGACTTTTGTACTGTTATACCTCAAGATACAAGATTTATGCCACTTATCCCTCTTTTCATTAAATTTTTCCGATACAAATAATTCTTCAAATTTAAATCTACCTACATTTACGAAGTCTGATAATTGCCTAATTTTTGCCTGTTTTGACAGAATTTCGAACATTGTTTCATAACCTCAGTACAAGACTGATACATTTAAAGTTGCTGCAGGGCACAATAGATTTTTTTGGAGTTAATTTCGAACAGAAAATAAATCTTATCCAGTAAATATCTGTTGTAATAATTTTGGTAAAAACAACATTTCCTGGGGTTGTTTTTACCAAACATAACCCCTGGTTGCCATTTAAACTTTTAAACCATTAAAGCTTTAACCATGCCATTTAAATTTTTAACCATTAAAGTTTACTATTTAAACTTTAACACTTAAACAAAATTAAAATAAATGCATTTAAAACAATACTTTTGAACATGTAAAACCACAAGACTATGAGAAACCGTAACTTAAAAAAATATGAGCATCTTTCCTAATCTCGATCCATATAAATAGCATTTACGGGAACATATGAACAATGACACATGTTACCAATGATAAACACCCTGGAAAATATTCGTCACCTAATGAACGACCATATTTGAAGAAAAAAAATCAGCAACGGCAACAATAATAAAAATTAGAGGAAAAATAAATTTAAAACTAAAACTTTAAAATTTCTGAAATTGAAACTTTAAATTGTATTTTGGTAGAATCATGCTATCTTGACATTAACTTTTCCCTCAAGTTCTTGTGCTTTTGTGCCCTTGGGGAACATTTTCGATGATGTGTGCTTAGTCATAAAAATGAGAGGTATCATGACCGGATAATTGGACGGTTCGGTCAATTAGGATCCGGATAACCGGCACCCTACTTTTTTTAAACATTTATTTAATGTATATTTACATTCTTAAACCATTAATGCATTTATGGGGGAGGGAATTCACTTCCACGAATTTATTCTTAAAAAATATCGATTTGCCAAAAAAAAAAAAGCATTTTTGGGTTGTTCTTTATAAAATTAGTCTCTAAGTGGAGCTTTAAACGATAAAAAATACAATAAACGCCTATGTAATGACATAGCCAATGATTTAAGAAGAAAATAATAATAATAATTACAAAAAAGCGCTATTTCTAGTTTTGGACCAAAAATGGCCGCTAAGAGGGGTTTGGGGGGGGGGATTTCCGATTGGCTCCCCTTCTAAAAATGTTTTTTTATACATTGTCTACAAACCTACCAAGTTTCATGCTTTTATCACAAAATGCAGTTTCTTTTCCCGTAGCCCCCTTACTATAGGAAACTGCAAGCAGTTTGATTCGGATCAAGAACAGATCTGAACTTCCCGCTATTTATTACAAACTACATCATGATAAGCTAGCAGATGTGGATTCAATGCTCATTATTGCACTCTTGGCATAAGCAATTTTTCCCTATGTACTAAAATCTACTTCGTCAAAATATTCCCATCCACTCGGTGCCTACTTCCAACTTCAAATTATTGTCAGAAAGGTGAAAAAATATTGGGAAAAAATAATGTGACAGTGCTATTTCAGTTTTTTTTTTTTTTTTATATATACATTAAAAACTGAAGCATTGCATTTGTTTGCTTGAAATAAAAATAGTTATGATGTTATAAAATGAAGCCTGACACTTTTACATCATAAATTTGCCACGATTTAATTAGCTGTAGTCGCACCAAGATTAGATTTTTATAATAAAATAAAATAATAAAATTGAACAAAATAATAGAAAATGATACACTGGATTTTATAGTGTTTATCAGTTTTGCTTTAAGCATTGGGAGAGTTAAAAATCAAGGGGAAAGGTTTGGCTTTGGTGATATTTATAAAAGGTGCCCTCGGCATACGTAGTAAATAAAAGTAATGAGAAAAACAATTAAGGGTAAAAACAAGATGAAACTTGTATAAGAAAATGTTGATATCTTTAATGTAGAAATTGTGTGTTTCAGTTTTCTCCCTGAGGAAAGAGCTAAAAGAGACCAACTAACATACCTGCCGTTTGGTTTTGGGCCACGAAATTGCATTGGCATGCGATTTGTTCTTATGATGATCAAAGTTTGCATGGCATTTCTACTGAGCAACTTCAAGTTCAAAAGATGTGCTCAGACAAAGGTACACCAAAAACTATTCATTTAAAACTTTGTACGTACAAACTTAATTACTTAGTAATATAGGTCTTGTTATTTTCTAACGTAAGATTTTAAGCAAATAAACATATTAAAAATAAATATTATGAACTGCAAACATTACATTGGTTATGGTCAATTATTGTGAATTTTTCTTATATTAAGACTCGCTAAATACGTACTTAAGATACATTGAACAGTATGTGTGAGCTGATTATGTGTTTTGTTAAAAATTTTAACTTTGTAACTACATTAAATTGCTCATTTCAAGCAAATTTTTGCCAAAATAATGTAAACTACTTTGCTCTTAAATGCTATAATTATTTCCTTTTATTGTTCGAAAAAATTTACGTACAAGGACTCCGTAGGTCAAATGGCGCTTACATTTTTTTTTCTTTTCAATATTCGGTTTAAGTTTATAGCCAGTGTCGCACATTTAAAGGCAAAACTAACCACTCATCAGTTTTAACCTGCTGGATTGCGTAGCGATGTACTGCCGTGCTAAGCACAAACTCGTATCTGCAATTTTTTAACAAAAATGAGTTACCGTCACTAGGTGGTTCTTTGTGACGTATTTTACCTATGTATAAAGTTTTATGGTCATTTGAGAAAGTATTTTTTTTTAATTACTAAAAAAGTATCATCTGAATCGAATACATGGAAGCGCAAAACTTCAAGGAGTTCCAGTTTGCGCTCGACTGCAGATACCACTTTTGTGCTTAGCATGGCAGCATAGCATTTTAGGATCATAGCAAGGCTCTGGTCGCTGTATTTCTAAGATGCAGAAATCAAAATGTTTTATAATTATTCATCATGTTGAAGATTGCTTTTGAGTACTTCTTGCCTTGAATATTCAGGGTTAAGTTAAATTTTTAGCCGAATTTCGCATCGTAAGGTCAGAGTTGGCGCCGTCAAGTAGGAAACTGGGTGTCAAAATTTTCAAATATTGATAGCATCTACTTATACCACATAAAGTGGTTGCACATAAAAGAATATATGACCGTACCTGGAGTAAACACTATATCCGCTAACGGAAATGAACTGATCTGACTTATTAGAAAGAAATATAATTGAACTTTTGTCAAAGATTTGCCAACTATGAGCCGAACCACGTCATTTGTATTGGACAAAAAGAACGCTGAAACGAACATTTTGAAATATTCTAAGAAAAGACAATTGCTTTTAATATTTTAATGCATTTATTTACTTTTCAATGAAAATATTGATCTTTACTAACTTTTGTAGGTGCCATTAGAGTTTCTTCCAGGACATTTTCTTTTAAGACCAAAAGAAATCATGCTACAGCTAGAATTGCGAAAAGATTCCGTTAAAGCAAAATAGAGGACATTCTGTGACATAGCTGCATTCATTGGAAAGCAGTATAATATTTTCCGGGACATTAAAGCATTTGAATAAGTGAAAAAAGAAGTGCTCAGGAAAAAGAAGACGCAATTTTTTTATTTCATGAAAAATTGTTTAGAATACTGCTTTATATTTTCAAATAAAAAGTTAATCTTTACATTTTATAGTTTCAATTACTTTCTTTCTTTGTTTTTACATGGTATAAACGCATGACAATGTGTGTGTGTGAACATTGGTTTCTCTAATTTATTTTCGCACTAAGATTGGGACATAAAGTGCAGCTCTAATAAAATTACTCATGACCTTGACAAGGCTTATCTCTTTCTGGTGTTACAGGGAGGGTAGTTGGCGCTAAGTTGAGATGGGTTACTTTTTGCATTAGTTTTCCAAAAAGTATTCAATTTCAAATCCGTGATATTAACGCATTCCTTTTCACTGAATGCCCCAAAAAGAGGCACACATTGACAAGGCCTAGCTCCACTTATCAGAGATAACTATAGTTCTTCCATTGTTTATTTTACTTTTCTATTAATTTCAAAAGTAATTTTGTCGTAAAAAAAGGAATTTTCTGAATTTTCAGGACAAAAAATAATAAGAGTGAAATACATTTTTTTAATAGTTCCTCTTATTTTTATTTAGTTTCCATTTTAATATCACTTTCATTCGATTTTGATGTAAAATCTGAAAAACATATCTGCAAGGAATTATCTGGGGATTTTACTTATTCGAGAAAACCATTGCAGTCTAGTTATATAACCTGTTACAGTGAGAGTTTGATTCCGTGAAAAGGATTATGCGTTTACTTTGTTTAGCAGCGACACTATTTGCTTCCCTCCTCTGCAGCACTTATCATTATAAATAGCAGAAGGCAACGATCTTTACTTGCAGATCCATTGGGGAATAGTTGATGGATTCATGAGCATTTCTTTGTGTTTCGTTTTATATATATTTTGTGATTATAATGAGAGTGGCGAAATTTATCCTAACATAGTTTTGAGCAATTGAAGTTATTTGTAAAATATGTGCAAAAATTATTGCAAGAGTTTTAATTTCAAGACAAAGATTCATACTTAAACATGAGTATGCTCACACTACAATTCAACTTTTATTACGAGTAAATACATTTTTTAATCAGGAAAAGTTTCATCTGAATCAAATGCATGGTGACGCAAATTTTTAAAGAGTAGATAGTAATATCTCAGTTTGAGCTCTACTGGGGGGGGGGGAGCAGATACCACTTTTGCGCTTCGCACGGCAGTATAGTTAGACTTCATTCAAGAAAGTTTTAAGATATTTAAAAAAATGTTTACTTGTAAATCCGTGAAGTATAGATTTATTTTTTTTATACATTTAATGTTTTTTTAAGAAACATTAAAAACTCATTCGCACCAAATACAGTTTAAGATTGCTTTGCTTTGTTTTGCCCTTAAAGTCTTGCATGCATGTATCTTAACGTATTTCGTGGTAAAGAGTGGGAATCATTACAAAACAATAATTATTTTGCCTCTGCAAGAAAGTTTTAACCATCATAGTTACAAGTACCGATAAAGCAATCTATATACATATACACGTATCTACGTATATACAAAAATAAATCCTTGTTAACTGCATTTATCAAGCAGTGCGTATAATCATACAATATAAATTTGAAATTACGTCTTAAGCTAAATGAGCTGACTTACGTTATAAATGACTGCAACACTTAAAATGATTTATGCATCTTATTTAACGGTTTGAGAGGATAATAAATCGATATTTTGGGAAACAGCGGAATCCCATTCAAAAGATTGATTTTAGAGATTACGCTTTGGAAAGCAAAATTTGTCAAGCGGAATCTTTAAGATGGCCCTGTCAATAAGTAAGTATACACATATAGAGGCAACGTACGTCATTTATGTGCAAAAACCTTATTCTACGGTGGCACATGAAAGATACAAAACATTTGTTGAGAGAAAGTAATTTCACCTATTCCAAATCATACTCGTACAATGTCATAACGGACTGCTCTGTACATTATTCTTTTCGAAGGAAGTATATGAAGCCATGTAACAAGTAAAATAGGAAAGTAATACATGAAAAAGCTCAAGAGTTTGAGTGATAAGTATTGAAAGTATTATGTAAATAATGTTACAATTATTATATATAACAGTTCTGTAAATCGGATTTAATATAAATATTGTAGTTTCCTTTTGAAACTAATAAACTCGTTAAAAAATAAAACATTCTTCCGAAAAAGAAACGTAAAAATCATTATTTATTTATTTTTATAATATTCATAAAATAAAAGTACTGCCAGAAAAATACTTGACCTGCAGCGGAAGAAAAAAAAATGGAAAATCTGTAGGTTTAGGAAATTAATTGCCCTTAAAATAGTCTCCTTTGAATTCCATACCTTTCATGGGGCTAACATTGTTGGATGTAATCCGGAGGGGTCTGTTTCAAAATGGCGTTTAGCTAGACTGTCGTTGTAGCCTTAAAGTCTGCCTTGTCTGAATTTTCTCTTGTTTTTGGTGGTTAACTTCTTGTCCTAATCTTCTCTTGTTTCCTAGTCCCGTGTCCGAATTTTTGTTCCCTTTAATTGCATATTGAATTTAGAAAATCGACGGAATCACAGCTGGCCATTTAAGAAAAGTAAGAAACGATGTTAAACCATACGTGTGGATATATTTTTAAACGAAGGTCTGAATGGACAAGACAGTAAAATAAATGCACAAGTGCTAAAATGCATAAAGTGAACTCGTGCAACAGCTCATTTCATATCTCTTAGGTTTTCAAATGCACAAACACACAGAAAAAAACAGAATCGGATACTTTTTAAGCAGTACTGGTATGTGGATAGAAAAACGGGTATTGTCAGCTGAAGCAAACAAGAAGCAGAGTACAATTACCTCAGAGGAAAAAATTCAAGAAAGGTATTGTCAAGTGTAAAAATAGTCCACTATGAATTGCTATAATCAATAATGCACTCATTATTTTGTTATGCATAATTTTAATCTAATTCTCTATGCATTCCTCTTTTTTTTTTCTTTTTTTGTAAATGAAAATCAAATGTTTAGAAGTGGCAAACTGGTAATTTTCTGATAGATTAATTATTAACTAATGATTAAAAGCAGATATGCCTACAGCTCGGTCATGGCATCCTGCGACTGCAATTTCGCTTTGGTTCGGAACTCATCAGTCAGAAATACTCACTAACCGAGCTGGAGGCAGAAATTCTCAAATTGTAACTCAGATTACCTTTAAACAGGTAGCTAAAATTAAGTTGCAAAACCAGCAAGCTTCCGCAAATCAATCCGGTGAGGTTCAGCTAAAAAAATGGAAGGCCAAAGCCCAGGTAATGTGCAGAAAATTGCCGCCAAAATGCCAGGGCCAAAATCAGAACTATAAGCAGATATATCTGCAGTTCGGTTTCACTGCAATCTCTATCTACATCCCGGTCATTACATCTTGAGACTGTAGTCTCAGAAAATTATGACTGACCTTAATTCATTGGGGGCAGGATTCTAAGCCACAGTTTTGTTGTTGTTTTGATATCAGAGGGGTAAAAACGTTTATTTTCGCATGGTAAATGACAGTCACAGTATCATGTATATTTTTTGCTTCAAAGTCGTTTTTTTTGTGGGTACCGCCATAGCTTTTTTAATACTTCATCAAACTTCAAAAGTGAGATACCTTTTCAAACACTTTTTTAACGCTATCAGCAAAAAATAAACAAATATGTCACAGTATTGGTTGTTGTTCAATGAACTACTTAAAAATAACCGATTTATTTATTTTTTTTTTTGTCCAGCCCGAATGCTTCGAACGGGCTCAGCAAGTTCTTTTTAAAAACCTTTTAGAAGCACTAAAAATAACTTGCTATTATAACTTTTATTTTCGTCTACATCTGCAGCATCAGGAAATATATCCCCATTGCAGATAATTTCTAATTTAAGAAGAGACTTTCAAAATCATGTAGACGCTATGCATAGAATTACATAGGTTTCTTGTATTTTCATCTATTGTTTTGAATTAATTCAAAAACTTTTCTGTCTGAACGTAAAGAATCTGCATGTAAAATGTTTTCCCCAAAAATCTAACATTTCGCTTAAACAAAATTATTTATTTATTCTATTGTTCCTGTTGTTCCCAAAACCCTTTTTGTTTTGTGAGTAGAATATCCCAATTTATTAGCATTATTTTATTTTTACAAAAACACGCACGTAATATAATTCAATAAGATTTTCATCACTCAAGAAACAAGCCGTTTCTTTTGCAATAAAAGTTTAAAACTTTTGCATTATTTCTAAAATTCCCTTATCGGAAGAACATTTATTTATTACGGAATGGGTTTAAGTACGCGTGACTCTTTATATTCATGAATACAATACAAATATTTTTCGAGTTCAAACTCATTCAAAATTCATTTTTTTCCCTCAAAAGCTTTCATTCTTTTAAATCTCTCGTTCGTTTGCCTAAGTTAAGAAATTGGATATGAATTGCTTCCTATTCCCGATGATTCTTTTTCTCGCTGTCACCTTCCTAATGATAACAGGATTTTTCTTACACTATTAAAGCTGCATTTTGTGGAATTTTCCATGTTCATTATTTTGTCTTTTTTTTATTTTGCCATATTTTTATTATTTCACGTTTAATTTTTCATTTGATGTAATTTCTAGTCTTTTTAAACACTTTTTTGTTTTTTAAAAAATAAAATTGAACATTATTGGCTTTTTTAATCGTTTAACAAAGATATCAGTGCTTAGTTTTGTCTAATTTGGTAAAAAATGTTGGATTTGTGCCCAAGTGTTCTACACTATGATAATTTCTTCAGCATAATTAATAAGATAAATTGCATAGATCACGAAATGCTAGTTACTCAACCCTTCTAAAATAGAGATGATTCTATCTTTTCTTGACAAAGTAGGAACGAGTTAAAACTGAATTCCATTTCAAGAGCAGAAATGAAGAGCTTAATGCGATATTTTTCTAAAAGCAGCAAAAATCTTGGCGTAGACATATTAAAAGTAGTACATTTATGTAATACCCAAGTGTAATTCGTTCGTTAATGAATTCCTTAATTTCCTTTTGCGAGATGAGAAAAATATCACCTGTCTTGAAATTAAGCTTTAAATACCATCCCATGCTGGGTTCATGCTTTTCCACTGATTATTTTAAAATAAAATTTTAAACAAAATTTGAGCCTCAAGCCTGCCATAACTTCGTCTTTCTTGCATATTTCAATGTATCAGCAAAGAAGAATTTATTTTTAGATACCTGAGAAACTAATATTTTATACCTGAGAAACTAAGATTTTATAAATTTACGAAAATATTACCAAAAAACAAAAAAAAAAAAAAAAACCGCTTAAATTTTCAATGCATTGTATGATTATTTCTTCGTGATGTGCATCTTCAAAGCAAGTCATAATAAACAAAATACTAGCATAGTTTTCTAGGTAATTCTAGTGTCTTGGTATAAACCTTATTCCAAGTTAAAAGTGTCTTTCAAAAGAAAGTATTCTGACAGGACAGCTAGATGGGCATCTTAATTATCAAGAAGGTGGGCGCTTTTATTCTTAATCACCAGGCACAGATGAAAAAAATGCGTACATTTGAAAAAAAAAAAAAGAAAACAGAATATATTTGTGAAAAATTATAATGTCGCAACGTCAAGTGTCAAACGATTGCTCAATATTTATACATCCCGGAAGAAAAAACATGCAAGATGGAACCCAGCTTTTGGTTTTGGTCGGCTACATTTTTAAAATATGGTCAGAAAAATTAATGTCAAGTGGGATCAAAAGGTAACATAGTTGAGCACAGTTAGGGGCTCTGTGGTTCTCCCTCAGTAATCTCTCAATCTGAAATTCCCCAAACATATTTTACAGTTGCCTTTGGTAATCTTAGTGAGAAGTCACGATCCCCTTAGATCCACGTTTGAAGTTATGATTTTAATCATTTTTTTTTTATTTTTTCTTTAAAGGGAATAAATGTTTTGAACTTAAATAAATATGTATTAAAATTAAATAACTGTATCTCTTTTGAACCGAAATGCATGTGTTTTTGAGCACAGAAAAATATGAGTTATTGTACCGAAAAAATATAAACATCCTCTTAATATACGCATTATCATGTCTTTTGCTATAAAAATGAATCTAAGACCAGTTCTTATTTTTGGGGAAACACGGTAGGAGGGTCAAAATTGCTTAAACGTGCATCACACTAAAATACGTGTTTTTCTATCAAACCATTGTTTTAACTTATGCATTATATGCACTATTTCAAAATTCATTTTCTTTAAAAGAGGATATATTTTTAAGTGTGTCAATTGAAGCTTCTTGTACTTTTCAAACTTTTAAAATGAAAACGCTTATTTCACTGCACAATATAGCTCTTACATCGTTTTAAGCCATGATATTGGGGAAGTAATATTTGTTTTTCACATTATCCATGAATGAAACTACAATGTGTACTGCTGTTAAAAAAGTAACAAAAATAAAATATTGTGCGACACATGTTCATAATCCCGTTTGTTAAATTTTAAAAACTGTTCTTGCGGAAGTTTCAAAATTTTTCCCCTCATTTTTTTTTCTTTTTCTTGGCTTAGATTTTTTTGCGTTAATCTGTTTCAAATATATTGTTAGCACAAGCACTGAGCATTATAATTTGTTTCATAAAACATGGCTCTTTTACAGAACGAATTAATTATTTGATGTCGAACATTTAAAACCAAAGCGTCAAAAAAACTTATATCTTAGCTACTATTGTTTGTTCATTTTAAGTTGGCGCGTGGCCCCGCCTCCGTGACGTAAGACCGGACGACTCTATACCGCTGTTTAGGGTATGAGGGTTCTGACCAGTGCTGAGAAAAAGCGCTAGTTGGCTATCATTATCGCGCTGGATGGAGACTTCAAAAAAAGAAAGAAAAAAAAAAGAAACCAGTTCTTTGCACTCCAATGCGGCTTTGAAAAATACAATTGAATAGGTTGCTAGAACAACGTTTCCTCTTCTTTTTTGGGCCTTTTTTCTTAACTAATGTGAAAATTAACTTATTTTCTTTGAAGTAAGTTTTAAGTTTCCGAATACTTTAAAAAACGATTTTGTTCCATTATTTTTATGGAATAACGCTACGGCAAACTTTAATTACTCGAATATGAAGAAACGATTAACAGCTCCGTCCAGTGGAGGGGGGGGGGGCATGGCAATGAGGGTGCCGTATAGAGTTAACGATATATTTTCCAGCAGCAAAAGTTATTTCTGAACATTATTTCTCTGAAATGAGGGTTTGCTTTGATGGGGTTGGGGGCGGGGGGGGGGGGGTGTCATGAACTCTTAACAGCTTGTAACAAAGGAAGTGTGTGACATTACACATATTATTTGCAAATATGAAAGCATTTTATAGCCCCATGTTCATCTAACATAGCGTGAGATATGACGGGGGGGGGGGGGGGCGGGCGGTGCTTTACTTTGTGGCAGAGGAGAAGGGAATCAAATATGTTTTTAAAAAAGCGTCATTTGCTGAACTGAAGTGCTGTAATCCACTTCTTTAGGGCGGGGGGTGGACATTCGCCCCAGGGGCTCATCTCTCAGGTCGGCACTGAAAATGAACTTATGATTTTGAAGCGGAGCATACAAACTAAAACCACTTCTTATAGCGTACAACAGATGATTAAATATTTCTGAATGTTAATATTCGTGCAAAATTCAAAGGCATAATCTCAATTTTAATAGTCGATTGCATGGGTTTTATTTCAGATTGATTTTTTAGTATTTTCCAATTTCTTTTATTTTTCATATTTAAATTCTATTCTGAACGAGAAATCATTCCCTGCGTGTGTTCCTGCCAAACGGGGGGAGGAGGGGGAGGGGGGCTAAAAAATGTCTTCAGCATTTCTTGAAATTGTAATTACTTTAGGTCTTTGAATGTATATCCGCACAGTGTATAACCTGGGATTTTGTATATAATAGTTAGTACCCATATACAATATATATAGTATATATGAAGGGCTCGGGCGTAAATAATGGTATCTGACAAACTCGAAAGGACGTTTTGTCTCAAATAAAAGAACAAAAGTCACTTGTAAAAATGTAAATGTACCGACTTCCTTTTTTAAATAGAAAAAACTTGCTACAGTAATTTCTCGAAGCAAAAATTCCAAATTAAAAAAAAAAAAGTTTTGATTTTTTGAAATGCTACTTACCATTATTTACACCCGAGCCCTTCATATATATATATCTATAGTAATATCTGTATGCATGCACAAGCGAGAGGCATGAACACCCCCCCCCCCCTCCAGGAAAAAAAGAGAGAGGCACGCAGTTATCACAAAGAAAGCAACCCCTAAGCGTTTCAAGGTAACATACTCTGAGCTAATTAGAATTTCTATATGAGGATTCATGCCCCCTCCCCCTTCCTTCTCATATGTACCCTTATTATTCAATCTGTATGTACTCTAAAATAGTTTGCCACAAAGTTGAGTTAAACAAAATTTATTCAAAATAACATAAGTCAAAAGAAATGAATAATTCTGGTACGTTATTTCCGCACGAAAAATGTATACAATATTGAAAATATCAACTTGTAATTCAAAATTGATTTTTAAAACTAAAACATAATAAAACTTTCGATATGAAAAATTCTTTTGAGAAATAAAACGAAAGCACCCTTGCTGTAAGCTATTTCTTACAAAAGTGAATGTAAAGCATTTTCATTCCATTTTTGATTTCTAGATTCAATTTATTAAACGCTGATATGGACAGCTTAAACTGATTTCATTTTATTTATTCCTAAATGGAAATTATCAGTGGATATTCTTAACGAAACAAAGATAATAGCAGGTACATGATTTAAATATACTAGTTAGATTCATCGTCGTAACTATCGGTATCGCTGCTGAAATTGCTATCTGAAGTAGAATCAGAACCGATGGTAAAAGAAACACTTTCAACAACTTCCTCTATAATACTGTCGTTTTCCCAGTATTTGTTTTCGACACTTTCAATGTGTTTGCAATGCTTTCCCCACCTGTCATCTTTAATGTTTTCTATAGCTTCTGATGCAAGATTTTTTAGGCGCTCCAAACTGAGATCCGCAGTCACATTGTTATCTCTTACATAACGTTTAACGTCCGCCCAAATTAATTCGATTGGATTCAAATCGCAGTGGTACGGTGGAAGTCTTAAAACCTCATGTCCCTTTTGTTTTATAATTTCATCAATGCAGTATTTTTTTTCGACACCTGCATTTGCTGTAATAAGCTCCATTAACTCAACTTTCCGCATTTTTTTATCATGTGGAATTTGGTTTTCCTGCAACCAGGCAAACATTTTATCTTTCCTTGAGCTCTTAGTTGGTACAGGATTCTGCACTTTCGAATGATAAGCCGCATTGTCCATGATGATTACTGAATGCAGGGGAATGTTTGGCAGCAGTTTTTCAACAACCCATTTTTTAAAATTATCAAAGTTCATTTGCCCGTGATAATCTCCGGATGCCGATCCAGCTTTAAATATTAACCCGGCGTTTGGAACAAAACCGGATTCGGATCCAGCGTGGACAACGATCAGGCGATGGCCTGCTCGATCTTTGACGGTAGCGCCAATTTTTTCGTTGGTCCAACATTTTTTGAAAGAAAGATCGCTGTCCAGCCACGTTTCATCTATGTAGACAATGTTCCTTTTCGCTTCTCGAATTTTTTTCATTTTCCTGAGAAAACGAAATCTCCATGCAACTATATTAGGTCTTTCAACTAATATTTGCCGCTCATTTCTACATCGCTTATAGCGGAAACCTGCAACACGTAAATATTTCCATAAGGTTGATCTTTTCCATGGGAAGTTTATTCTTTGCTTTACCACAGGGAGTAAGCGGGATAAGGATGGAATTTTTTTACCTACGTAAAATTCATTCACGATTCTTCGCAGAGTACAGAGGTCAAAATTGTCCAATTTTGCAACAGAACGTTTACGATTTTTTCCAGGAGAAGACAACTGTCCACTTGTAGTCACATCTTCACTTTTTATTCTTTGTATTGTTCGCATTGAAACGCCAGTGGCTGTAGCAGCACGTTTTTGTGCTTGGGAAATTGGAATCAATAATTCCCCTGCTCTGGCTTCATTTTCACAAAATTTAGTGACATTATTTATTATTTCCCTTTCTTTTGAATGAATAATTTTCCCTTTTACTGACATTTTGCGATAAACGCAGACGTTTTTAAAAAGCTTAAGACGTGAGTAGATAGTAGATGAGCGTAGCAAGAGCCTAAAAAAAAAGAGCACTAATTTTTTTTAAACAAATTCAAACCCACGCCAAGCTGAAGGTTGTCTCATTTACACGTGCGAAACATAGATAAGCGAAGCGAGAAAAAAAAAAAAAAAACACTTAAATTTTTCCAGAAATTTAAAACCGCGCCAAATTTAAGGTTGCTTTATTTACACGCACGGAACTTTGCTCACCGAACACCCCCGCTTCAAACTTAGATCAGTTCCACTCCAAGTGCCTTCTAAATTTGAACGGACAATAGTTCAGTTTTAAATAAGTAAACCGTTAGCATTGTTTTAATTACGCTTCAATATACCTAAAAACTTGTCATGTTCAATTGTGGGGATGCCTGAAAGTGCCTTTCGGAAAAAAAAAACAGTACTGTGAACTTGGACGTAAATGAAAAACTACGCTCTTAGGATTCATATTTTTAATTGGAAAAAAAATGTAAATTTGACTTTTGTTTGCAACATTTTTTGCAATTTTGTTTCTACTTTGCCAAAAGAAATACTTCAAACTTATTTTATTTTCATAACTTTCACAATTAATTTTTCGCTTTTTACAATACTTTAACACGTTCTTTTCTGACCTCGATTTGCAGCATGATTTCTTTAGGCTGCAGAAGAACCGGTCCGGGTTTAAACTCGATGGGAACCTGTTGAAAATAAAAATAAGTATTAAATTTTAGTAAATTCGCCATAAATAAGGAACATTTTAAAATCTGTATGACTTTATTTACTACTAGCGGTACCCGCACGGCTTTGCCCGTGGTATAAAATTAAAAGTGCATTTGTAAAATAATTGATATAGCAGAAAAAATGCTCTATTTTAGTTTTATTCAACTATAATTCCTTTAAAGTGATATAAAGATCTGATATGGACCCCACACTACTTAATTTTACGTGTAAATTTCTTAGTAGATGCCTTAAGTGCTAAAATAGTGCTCGGAGTGAGCAGGATAACAATTCAAACATTTGTATCCCTAGTTTACTACGAAATAATGCAAAAAAATGTTTTACAATGATTAATCTCCTAAATATCGTCGATTTTAACATCATTCAGTGGATTTTTCGCAAAATATCGCCAACAGCGCCAAATTGAACCCAAATCAAAAAAAAAAAAAAAAAAAATCGCCAATTTGGCGTCAAATACTTAGCGATCAAAAGCTTGGCGATATATCGCCAAGTGGTCGCGCCAATTCATATCACTTTTGTTAACCAATTCATATCACCTTGCATTGAAAACACTGATTTACCCGATAAATGGGGTAAAACACCCTCTTGGAACATTCGAATGCAACCCCAAGAGAGATGGAGAAAAATAAGCCAAAAGAGAAAATAAGAACAATTTTGTTGATAACAGAAACCAACAGAAATCTTACCAAAGTTTAAAAGAAGAAGAAAGTTTTCTTTCCTAGCTTAAAAAACAAAACAATACATTTTCCGAAATGAAACACTTAAAAAAACGATGCAATATGGCAATTGATACGATATTTCGTTAATCTGTGCTTTAGGTACCCTTTTCTCGCTAAATGAACGATAGGCGCGCCAAGCGTGGTAACCCTAGCTATTTTGCGTAGTTGACTTTTTGAAAACGCGCCAAGCAGGGTCCCAAAGCATCTTCACCGGAAAAAAGACAGGGTTGCCAGAGAATTGGAACAAAAAAATACTGCGCCTCCTCTAAAAAAAATATTACAAAATACTACTGTTTCCAAACGTTGCCAAAATCAATGTTGCTGAAATGCGAAATCTATGAAAATGAAAAAAAAAAAAAATTCCGCCAAGTCTTTTAATTAAGTCATTAGTATATTGGAAACAGGGTTGCCAGAAAAATACTATGCTCCTTATTTGGGCCGAAAAAATACTACCGTAGAATCAAAAATACTACGTCTGGCAACCCTGGAAAAAGAACGAAAGAAAAATAAGTATGAACACGTAACCATAGTAACAACATAAAAAGTTTATTTCCGTTGATAAAATAATTCATTTTATCTCTCTTTTCAAACAAATTTTATTCCAGAGCTCAATCATTATAGAATCGTTTGGCTTGCTTTACTGAAGGTAAGCCTTGAATTTCGGGATTCTAAAAACAGTTGTTACAGCTCTCCTGATGATCGTAGAAACTTCGAAAAAACTTCATTTTGTGCAGAAAATTTCAAGCTTTCGAATGACATAAGACTTGAAAATGTGTGTGAAATATTTCTTCCCTATTTTATCGAATTTCCGCTAAGAATTCGAATAGAAAAAGAACGAAATGGAATTTTCGAAAAATCGCTTCGAGGTGCAAAACTACATGCTACAAACTAATTTTGTGCCAAGTGGCATGAAAATCGACCGAACGGTTTTGGCGCTACGCGCGTAACAGACAGACAGACAGAAAGAAAGAAAGAAAGAAAGGACAGACAGAACCACCTTCAGCTTTATTATTAGTAGAGAAGAGATTTTAAAGGATTAATCAATTCATTGGAAGGAAAAAAAACTGTGTACACTGTTAAAACTACAGGTTGCACAAGGCACCTTTAAAAGTGAAACTTTGCAGCTTCAGCGGTACCCTCTAAAGGGGTGCCAGTTGACTCCCTATGGCACACTTGAAGGCGCCACTTAGCTCTGTGTGACACCCCGTGAGTGTCTTATAGCGCCCATTCTTGACACAATGCTCCTTAAGGAGCCAAATGGCACCTTCCAGGGTGCCATAGGGAGTCAAGTGGTACCCCTCAGGGGGTGCCGCTGGTGCTACAACGTTTCATCCTGAAAGATGCCTTGTGCAACCAGTAGTTTTAAGAGTAAATTTCGTAAAATTTAATTATTGATGTCAGGCTCCGTATTGCTCTGTTTGAGCTCTGAATGACTACTTTATGGATCCAAATTCGAAAAAAAACACCTCCGAGAAGACGTTTTCTCTCTAAAAGACAATGAGAAGAAGCTTCAAAAGCGATTTTGAAGGACGATTCTGAAGGAATTTTTGAACTTAATGTAAGAGACAATTTGAGAAAAGCCTCCAACAGTTGAAGAATTGGTTTAGATTAGACTATTCTGCTTTATCAAATTGTGATCATTCTCTATTGAACTATCCTAGTATTTAATTTGTCTGCTATACGTCTTTCCCACCACCATAGACTAAGTGTACTCGAAAGATAACAAAGACTGGCTAGGTACTATAATATGTCCTCTGCGATGCTATAATAAGTGACTAAAATTTGAGACTACAGAAAGTTTTTCAAATGCGGGATATGGTCTAAATAGAAAGGGGTTGTACACAGTCACAAAAATGGCACCCAATTGAAGAACAAGAAGGGTCAAATTAGTAGTGAGTAAAATGGCTTTGACTGTTGACTCATTTGCTTTGGTGAGATCCGCTTTTGGAGAAAATCCTGCTTTTGAGGAACTGAAAACTTTTCAAGGGCTGTAAAGCTGAACCTCTCCCTTTTAAATTTATACATTAAAGTAAATGGTTGCTACCTGACATCAAAGTAGATGACATAAGCTTCTCGTAATGCACTTGTTTTGAAAAACTTGTTTGTTTAGAAATTTCTAATAGCGCCATATACTTGAAATACTAGGTGACATAAAAATTTGGTCACCCCGTTTTCTTTGGACTAACAATGATTAAAGAGTGAAAATCGGGTAAGGGACAAAATTAAGCTCTATTTCCAATACTTTTCTCATATAAAATCCGACTCACCTTTGTCTCTTGACAGGTCTTGAATCGAAACTGACTAAGTAGAAAAGCTAAGCACACCTTCATTTCTACAAGAACAAATCGCATGCCTATGCAATTTCGTGGACCCATCCCGAACGGCAGGTAGACTAATTGATCCCTCTTGGCTCGCTGCTCAGAATTAAATCTAAAAAAAGAAAATAATAACAATATTAATTTGAATGTTGACATTTTTAAATATTGACATGGAGTCTAAGGAGCAGGGACGTATCAGGTGATGGCGCAGTCAGACATCCTGTTGTAGAATTCGAGTCCAATTTGACAAAACAAAACTACACAACGTGTGAGGTCAAAAAAAAAAAAAAAAACAGTTTGTCATTTGCTCAAAAAAACAAAAAGAGTGAACTTTCTTCCAATAACATTAGTAACTATCCGTCTTAACATTTGTTCTTTTTCACGCAAGTTATTCGTAGTAGATAGAAATAGCAGTGTGCAAAAGTTTTTTTTTTTTTTTTTTTTTTAATGCTAGGGGGCTCTGAATACTGCTCGCTTCGTAAGCCGACATCCAGACATCCATTCGTCGCCTAAGGTGGGACGTTGTACTTCGTGCACTTCGTCCCGAAATAAGTTGAAACATCTACTGAAAAACGTTAAAAGTTATATAACCATGTAAAATATTGGTCACAGAAGATGATTAATTTTTGAAAGTTTCATTTAGTTTGAATTACTCCATTAAACACAACGGTAAACAGCTGCCCCTGCTTCCGTCATTACTACAAAAACTAGTAGCTGTTATAACCAAAACCGCAGTTAAAAATAAAGAAAGTCCACATACCAGCTACAGAAAATATCCTAAAAAATGCGCGACAAATTTCTTAAAAAAAGACAAAGAGCCAGTTCAAAAAAATGTATTACATGCTTTCTCAAAAGGTTTAAAGAGTGCGCTGAACCAAAAAGTGTGCAAAACAGAGTCAAGCAGAGTTCAAAAAGAGTCTGAATATTTGCAGTGTAACTGCTGAACACTACAGGACTTTCTTACTTTTGGGCAATTCCATCGTTACAGACGTAACAATCGCAAACTTTGAACACTAATAATTCTGGTTTGGGCTGATGAAAGTCTTCAATTTTTTTTCCTGTAGTGTAACTTGATGATGTTTATGCTACATTAAATTTGCGTGCAGATTGCTTAATTACAAAAAAATACAGAAATTAAAAACTGCCTGTTACAGACGTATTTCACAAAACAGCAAAAACTCGACTATGTCATACAACTTACAATATTCCTCTGAATTATACGGAAATTTTGAACTTTTTTTTTTTAATACGTGTTCTAGAGACTTCAAGCTTTCTAAAACCATAAAGATTGTGTGGACTTTGACTGCCGAATTTGTGAAAAAAATTCATAAACTTGTTACGGACGAAACAAAGTGGTGTTACAGACGTAACATCTCTGATTTGAAAGTAGAAAACAGTATTTTAAAGCAGGAATAAACAAAGATTTTTGTGCTAAAACAATACAGTAGCATTAATTAACACATTATTTGAATATTTTAAGTTATACTGTAACAGTTTTAGAAAATTTGGGTAAGTCTGGGGGAGTTGAGAGCATATGCCGATGTGTCAATATGTAACAATGAATTAATGCATCTTAAGACAATTATTTCCAAGAAAGATTGATACAAGAAAAGTTTAGAAGGGCCTTCACACAAATTTATTTATTTGTATTCTTAAAATTAATGCATAATGGGGCTGCTACATAAAAAAATCGGAAAAAGTAAATTCCTCCCTGGAATCAGTGATTATTGGTCTTAGGAGAACTTAAAAATTTGAAAATGTTGGATGATATAGCAGAATACTAGTAATAAACTAAAATTTAACCTTCTTGGTGACAGTTGGTAAATTGTGATAATTTTTTAATGAAAAAATGTGTCCTTTTTCGTCTGACGTTCTCGAAATTCGAACGGCATTTTCGTATTCTGTTCGAAAATAATGCATTTCGCGGGCTTTTGGCAAATTCGCGATGTTAGCCCATCGTTCTTCCAATTTTGGCGTCAGCTTTAAAACATTTTCCTGGGGCATATAAATAATTTTAACTTTTTCTGCAATGGAGTTTGCACACTGAAAAAAGGAAAGAGCGTCATTGACAAATGCTGTTCTAGATCTTATTCTCTGCCACACCTGGTGACTGACCATACCCCCAACTCCATCCACAGCTCCCTTTCCATGTAACGTAGCAAAAAAATGCCGGTTGAGGTATAAATTATAATCAGTTATACCATATGTGTATTTTATTAATCTTAAGAAATAAATTTCAATTACATGCCGACATAATTAAAAATTTCAAAATCAGAATACCAGAAACTTTAGTACTCGTACCATATTATGCTATATACATGTATTGCTCATCCTCTGCTTTTTACCTATTTAATTGGAAATTTACTTTTGCTACGGACGTAACATAAAGCCATTTGTTATGTCCGAAATGTTACGTCTGTAACAGCATTAATTTAAAAACTAAATCAGTTGCAATATTTTTAACTATGGTGGGCAATTACTCTAAGAATTTGCCAAAAGGACCATTAAGGGTTTTTTTTAATTTTGATTTTTTAGGACGTAAAGACAACTTTTGCTTCTTTTTTGTTACAGACGTAACATCAAACTTCTTTTTTTCAAACTTCAATTACACCATTTAGATCAATTCAAAAGAAATTAATGAATGCATATTATTATAGTACCGTCTTAGTAGTTAAAATTGTGCTACAAGTAGTTATTTTTGTTTTTATTTTTCGATGAGAAATATGCATTTGAAAATGTGTTCTTTTTTCTGATTTTTACAAGTTCGTGAATATCGTACTTCCAACTAAGAAAACAAGTATTATTCTAACTCTCACCAAAAAACCAATGCAGGATTCTTAAAATATACATCTTAAGCTTTAAAATGATGTATAACATAGCAACATAACTTCAATATGAATTTTTGACCAATTGGTTTCACTTTTCATGGAATGGCCCTTTTTTGTTAGAAATTAAGACATACCAAAAAAGTAGAAAAATCTGAATCCATGTTTCGCCTTTTTTATCAATGTAATAGCTAATAAAAGGTACGACTAGAAATTAGTGCATTTTTTATATTCTAATTTGTACTTATGTAGGGAAAAAAACGTCAAATACTATTTGGTCTTTTTTTTCTTTCATTACAATATTAACTGAGCCCATTAAAATTACCTGGATTTGTTCTGATACTTAATAAACTACTTCGAAAGGTTAACATTAAAAAATTGTTTTTTTTTGTTCTGGTGAAAATAACGACAAAGGATTTATAGACGATACAGTTTAACAACTGATCCGCTTAGCTAAATACTTAATAGTGGTTCTTATTATTATTTTTTTAAGAATGCAAAAAGCAATGTATTTTAGGAGAAACTTTTTTACTCAAAACATAAGTGAATTGTTTAAAAGCACTTTAAAATTTTTCGTTTATTAAAATTTTTTTTTCTTTTTCTTTTTTTTTTGTTGTTGAAAACAGAGTGGGTACATTATTAAGCGTCCCAAAATTGATCATTAAAAAAAAATAGAAGCCCTTGGGAATTTCATTTTTGGTTTGTAGTCTTTCAATTCATTAGCATGTATTTCTTTCGTAAAAAAGAAGTAAGTTTTAATACATGAGTCTTCAGTTTATGCTTCAATTTTGAGATTTTAACGTTTTTTTTTTTTTTTTTTTTTTTGTGTTTACTAATTTTCATAAATGCATTTCTAACGTTTTACCGATTGTGCTTTTTTTTGGCTTGAAAAATCACAAGACGAAAAATGTGCTACTTACCGATCAGGAATGAACTTCTCTGGCTCAGGATAATGTTTAGGATCGTTATGAATAGCAAATACAGGAATGGTAACAAGCATTCCTTTTGGTATCGTTATTCCACTGTATCCTAAATCATAATCTTCATCTGCTATCCTCTCCAACCTGTTTAAAAAATAAATGAACTTACCAACTCGTTTACACTTGCAATAAATTAAGCTTTATTATACAGTTAATTGTGCTAAAGTTAAATGTATGGACACACAATTTGCACTATACATTGGTTTATTTTGTCACTAACTATATATTTTAAGTTGGGAGACAATGCTGCATGAAATCCAATGTTCTGATCAATTTTGATGAATACTTTTAAACATTATCACCGATCACAGCAAAATAAAAACAGTAAAATAAAATAATTTCTTTTTAACGCCTTAATGCATACTTTTTGAAAGGCTATTTTTTTATGAAGTTAATGTTCTGACAAAATTTAGCAAATTTCGCGAAATTTCCAAAACTCAACATTTTTATGGATTAATATTTCGTCTCAATATTGTCTAGAATATCCTTAAAACCTTTTCGCATTCATGTTGTTATTTCCTTGAACTGTGCAACTCGTCGCTAGCTCATATAGAACTACTCATGACTCACCACGAGGAGGTTCAATTGCACTTTGAACTGAACTGAGAAACACTTCGAGTGTCACCCGTGTTCCACTTCCTTCCAACCAATAAGAGTACTCATTTACATTTCTTAAATAAGTCAATCATAATTGAATGGTTACTTAATGTGGGAAATTGGTTGCATTGGTTTTGATAGATGTACTACAAACACAGGAAAATACAAAGATGCAATACGGAAAATGGAAGAAAAACTTGGTAGACCTGCTCAATGGGCCATTCGCCAATTACATTTGAATGGACTTCCTGTGCAGTATTTTTTGAAACAGAAAGATGGATCTACTATAGTTGACTGAAAAATATTTGTTGGGCCTGTTGATCGAAGCTTAACAACATGCCGTACTTTCAAATCAGTTAAGTTTGAGCCCATAGAGTTTTTCATCGATCAGATACATCATGGCAATAAAAATTATTTAATTAAAGAGCAACAGAATCTAAATTATTTATGATAAGTGCGTGCATGGCAGTTTTCACTTTGAAAATAGCCCAAGAATTGGATGGTGTTATGCAAAAAGGAGTTAACCCACAAAAACCTGATTTTGAGATAATGGGCTTTAAAGTCAACAAACTCTGGCAAAAAGCATGGAGCTCTATATCAATATACCAATGATATGTTACCATGAAATGCTGATAGGGCTTAAATATTTTTGATTAATGTAGAAAGTAACATATTTTACCATCACAGTTGGATAACTCATTTTTTTATGTTTTGTGGGTTAACTCCTTTTTGCATAACACCATCCAATTATGAAACAGAAGTATGAAAACTTTCTCACCAAGTAGAATCTTAATACTGTACATTTGACGCTGAATGTGTGAAGTATGGAGTAATTAGGATACACAAAAATGGTAATAAATGCCAACTATCGCTTACTATCAAATACTGAGCGATATTCCATCTAAGGGATTTCTTAAAAAATCGTAGTTTTGGTGCGCATCCATTCTAAGATATGCTATCCTAGCAATTTCAGCATAAGAGAAAGATACGTTAAAAAATAATATTTGATATTGCAAAACCTTTTTAGATATAAATATAAAACTCATGTTGCTTTAAAACAGTAGGGAAACAAACTCCGCATTTTGTTTTCTGTTTTTGACGGATACGTTAAATGAAATCTCACCTTACACCTGGTGGATATATGCGCAAAGTTTCCGAGATTACATTGTCAAGATACTTCATATTTTGCAGAGATTCATAAGAAATTGCTCCCTAAAATTAAATAAAAGAACAAAAATATAAAATCGGGTAATCTTTATAAATTTCTTTTATTCCTATTCCATGTGGTTTAGTTTAATAACCGAACGGACAGAACTATGAAAAACAAAATAAAGAAATAAATAAGCAAAAATAAATAACATAATTCTGCCATCTTTTACACTACGAAACAATTATTTTCAAAACTATATTGACAAGTAGCGATATCATCGGATGATAAGCTTAAGTTATAAAAAACGTTCTCTTTCAGATCACGAACAACCGTAGCAAAAACAGTCGTAACAAAATGAAACAAAATATTGTGGTGCATTTAAGAATTGAAATAATAATAATGATAATAATGGCTGAACAACAAAAGAAACGGCAAATGTATTGTTTATATCGTTTAAAAATTGTTGTGACGGCACCAAATAGCTGATCGCGTTCTTAGAAGTTAAGAAATCGATTGACGGAAGGAAACAGTATTCGGCTCGTACTCGTACATTTATCTAAATCGTGATTTGTAAAAAAAGATTAAGCTGAAAACTTTTAACAGTAAAAAAACATATCAGAATAAATAGCATGTTGATTATAAAAACATTATTTTCTTTCGATTACAAGAAATCATTGAAATGGAGGTTTTTTTTTGTAGTGAATTAGGTATTTTATTCTTTTGTAAGCAGTTTTAGCACCGTAATTTAATCTTCCGCAATTAAGCAAATTAATGTATGTAGGTTCTGGGCCGTTATTTAAGAGGGTCAGGGGGTCCATTGCCTCCTCCCCCCGATTTTGAGAATTCAATGTATTTTCATGGGATTGGGTTTTGTTGTTTCGTGATGAAAGTGCATTGTATTTTCACCCTCGTCGCCCCCTCCCTGGAGAAACTTGAAATGACGGCCCTGTGTTGGTAAAATCCTAAAAACATTTTAATTTGTCGGCTAGTACAATTCCAAAAATGAGAATATTTATCATCTTGCTTCTGATAAACTACATATTGTAAAAATATATGAATAAATAGAAAAAAAAAATAAAAATAATAAAACAAATAAGGGGTCAATCAACCAGATTTTGTTCGATTCTATCAAATTCTAACTACCAATCGCGTAAGGATAAACTTCCTTTTGGGTAAGGCAAACGAAATTTCTGTGTGTGCAGGCTGGTAGATACAGTACAGATCGTACTTATTGATTCGATTGAATTCTGTTGCAGTTAAATGAACCCCTAAGTGTCACTAGAAGAATTATCAAACTTTCTTTAAGGAACATTTAACTTACATCTGAGGAAGACAGAGCTGCATCCAGCTCCTCAATTGCTTTCTCTTGCACCTCTGGATTGAGGGCCAACAAATACGAAGCTAATGATAGCGTAGTTGCAGTAGATTCAAACCCAGCAAGAAAAAACACCATACACTGAGCTACTAGTTCAATATCAGACAGCTCTATGAAATAAAACAAGAAAACTTGAAAATATCTACAAGTAGTACTTTCTAGCAACTTGCTTGTTAGAAAATCTATGCAATATGTTAAGGTTATAATCAGATAAATGTAACACCCATTAAATGCCAAACAGTTAAACTCAAATCAATGGGCATTGTCGGATAATGCAGCTCTAAATGGAGATATGATTGTGGGTCTCATACTGCCACATAACGGTTATTGTCGGATAATGCAGCTCTAAATGGAGATATGATTGTGGGTCTCATACTGCCACATGACGAATAATTTGAATATCATTTTTATGTTAATCACACAGCTTTATAACTAAAAATTCCTCTCAAGAATTTCATGCAACGAAGTATCAGTTTACACTTCTTACAATTTTTGGAAAAAAAAAAACTCTCTAGGCCGTTATCTTGCCCACGTTACCCTATGAATAACAGGATGCTATCTTAATATATTTTATTTTTTGTTTCAAAGCATATTTAAGTATTCAAATTATCTAATGAACACTAGAATAATTGTTTTTTCTTTAGAGTTTTTTTTCTTTTCATTTGCATTTGTTACTATTCTGAAAATAGTTTACTAGGCATTAAACATTTCTCCACTTTGAAAAGAAAAAAAAAACTGTACGCGGTAATGCTCAACTACTTTACTCTTTTTATTGTTGACCTTAGTCGTTTTGTCACTTGACTCTTCTTTTCCATAATTAGTTAATATATCATCTGCGTCTTGCAATTGCTTTGTCCCTTCTGACATCTCCTCGTTTGCAGTATCCAACAGTAATTGGAGAAAATCGTTTCGAGTCTGAAATTTAAAAAATAATAATAAGTAAATTTAAAAAAAACATCAGCTTGTATTTTAAATATTTGATTTTTTTACCACATTATTTTTATATTTATAGCTAAAAAAATTGCTTAGAAGAAAATGCGCCTATGTGGCTTTTTTCCCCTTTGACAAGGTTGAAAAAAAAATCCTATGCGTTTATCTTTAATTGTGTTTGGCATTGCATTTTAAGCGATTTGTCTTTAATTAGTAACTAGAAGCACAGATTTTATATAAAAAGGAAAGAAAGAAATATATCTAAAAAAAACACAAAAAAACTTCCAACAAATAAAACTTTCTTCGCTTAGGAACATTAATTTAAAAATAATTTCAAACAAAGTAGAAAACTTAAAACTTTAAACCAAGCAATAATTCAAAAAAAGAATAAAGAAAGAAAAGAAGCAAACATTTATCTCAGCCTGCTGGATTTAAATCCTACAGTAAAGTTCTAAGTAAGTTATTTAAAATGATGATTTAATATGGTTATCTTTTTAATTTTTTCGGAAATTTAATAGCGAAGAAATTTGCTTCTGATGTTTAAGTGAAACAGTTTTATTATTACTATTATTATTATTAGTAGTAGTAATAATAGTAGTGTCTATATTTGGGTAGGTATGTATATTAGATCTTTGGAAAATGAAAAATTAGCAACACATCTTATGTCATTCAGAAATTATTGCAACCTTGCAAAGTGATTTTTTTTTGACACAGATGAATAAAAAGACAAATTAATTAATCGAATGGGTACTACAATTTTGTTTAATTATTTATTTTTTTCATTTTTATTTATTTTTTAAATTGAACAAAGGAAAATCTTTCAATAAAAATATTAACAGTACACACATGCTTTTAAAATATCATTACATTATGGGTTGCTTTAAAAAGTTTTTTTTTTCTTTTCATCAAGGAAAATAGCATTATGAGAATAATTTTTACTGCCCATTTTCTAAAATATGAAAGTCAATGTTATATATACGGGGATGTCGGGAGAGGGCATGTTATCCCCTCTCCCGACTCCCCGTACGCGTTCGCTGCCGTTAACGCCCCAGTGCGTGATCTTAAAAAGTCTCCAATTTAATCGGTATAGTTTAACAGGTGTTTCTGAGAAGAAGTGTCAAAGGGGCAATTTATCGGCAACGAGCGTGTTTATGAACATATGGATATTTAGGTTTTGTATGCTTTGATTATTTGCTTAAAAAGTTAAAACTTTATTTAAATTAAATAGTATGTTACCGCAGTTAAGCCAAGGACAAAAAAGAACTACATTTGCATCCTATGAATTGCTAATAAGTATCAGACTGGGGTGAAAGAAATATCAGTATGAAGTGAAACAAAAGTATATTATTTATATTAAAATCATTTTTAACCCTCTCGCTGCGCATCCCGCGATTTCCACGGGCAACGTAGAAGTAGCAAAATTTGCGCAACCCGCAATTATCGCGGGGATGTGTTTTTGCCGTCTATTTCAGTGGTTGGAAAAACTACATTTCTTTTGTAGCGAACTACAACTACAACTACTTTGTTATAAATGTAGTTAACTACAACTACAACTACTTTTTTTTAAATGTAGCGACTACAAACTACTTTTGAATTGTAGTCGCTACTTCGCTGCTTTTTAAAAAATAAATAAATAAAAAGCATAAACCATTTGAGGGTTGACCGAAAAAATTCGAAAAGTGGTTCACATCAATAAATTAGCTCATTTGAATATGGAATAGAACTAGGAATTGTCTTTGAATTTATGCTACTTTTCCTTTTTGTTCCTTTTTTTTTGCTAAAATTGGTCCTTTTTAGATTTTTTTTTACAATTTTGACGAATATTCGCTACAAGAAAGGATTCAAAAGTTGAAAGATTGAAAGAATTCAACCTTCAATTTTTTTTAAATTTCTTTCCAGGTTATGTTTAGGAACATGAAAATTATTTGAAAGAAATACAAAAATAATTTGAAGGAATATAAAAATTATGATGCAAAATAAACCAATGACATCAAACAGATAGAATGTATTTCGTCAAAATGGCGTATCTAGGGTCAGCTCATATTTTCATGGTTCTTATTTCTCATTGCGTCTGCTGCTGCACTCGTGCAGGATTTGCACCAGTCAGAGTCGATTAAACCTTGCTTTTTTTCTTTCGTTCTCCTTTTTTAAATATTTTTTCATTTGTTTATTTATTTTTTTAAATTTAAAAGTAGTTTCCAGAAATCGCTACTAACTACTATTTTTTGTATCGCGCTACTCACTACTCTACTTTTTTTTAAAAAGTAGTGCGCTACACTACAAACTACTAAAAAAATGTAGCTACTACAGTAGCTTCGCTACTTGTAGTGCGCTACTTCCGACCACTGGTCTATTTAAGTGTGCAACCCGCTCTTTCCCCGTTCATGGTTTCATTTCGGCTTTTTTGTAATGTTTAATTGTTTATTTAGATGTCGACTAACAGGTGGAGTTAGTTGTCCACGTTTCTGCGAAATATAAAAAGAATGTTTTTTAAACATATATTAGGCTCATATAGCTTTTAGCATTATATTGAAAAAAAAACTCTTTTACAAAATTTTTTTATTATTTTAAGGCTAATGTTAAGGCTATATGTAGATTTGAAATATGTAATAAAAAAAATACGCAATTTTTGAACCTATTTTGATGAGAAACAAAATACGCAGCGAGAGGGTTAAGAATTAAAAAAAAAAAAAAAAAACTTTCGATACTTTTCTTACTTTAAATTTTATATATTTCATAATGGTTTTATAAAATATTTAATATGCACAACTTTTAAGTTCACCTAATAACTTTCAAAAGTAAGAAAATGCTGATATGTTCATACTTAAAAAAAAAAAAGACAAAGATTACCTGACCTGTCTTCTTGCGTTGTTCTATTATTTGAAGTACAGTATCTTTGAAGAAATAAATCTCGTTCAAAGGAGCAGCACTTATACCCAAACTCTTTACCAATTTCGGAAACATGACTGCAATTCATAAAACATGTTTACAAAAAAAAAAAAAAGTCAGTATAAAATAACAATGACAGTTCTTCATAGAAACATTAGTACAGCTATTAGCTATGCAAATAAAATTTATATACATTTTTAAAGAGGTAAAGGTTTATTAAATTGGTAACATTCATGAATGTAACTCTTTGTTGTTAGTACTTAGTAGCAAGGTAGAAGTGGAAAATTTGTATTTTATGTTTTTAATGATGATTTTCAGTTAAACCCTAATTGTTCAAAATTTGATAATAATATACAAGTAAATATTTCCAGAAAAAAAAATCTTCAAGGATTAACTAATTTTTCCTATTTTTCCCTCCACGTCTCGAGATATCCCCGCCCCCCCCCCCCTTTTTCTTTAATATCAGATGAGAGCTTATTGGTTTTTCATTTTAATATCATGAAAAATCTACTCCGTGCTAAAAACGCATTCGGAACTGCATTAAAAAAAATACGTACACTATCTTATCTTTAATTATTATTTTTTCCTTTAAATAAATCAACATGTGGAAATTAAAACAAAAATCAATTTGCTCAGCATGCAATAGAAAGTTTTTTTTTGGGGGGGGGGAGGTTTCTGTAAAAGAAGCAAAAACTGCGAAATGGTAATTCAGTCAAGAAACGGATTCGCCTGAGAAATAAATAAAAAAAAGAAAGAAAGACAGAGTACTCAGTATTTATAAAAATGTTTCTAACTGTTGTTTTTACTTTCGTCTTTTTTTTAAATTCTTTCAAAGTAAAATTCTTCCGAATTAAAGTTTTTAAAAGACCTTTTTCTTAAGTTTTCTCAAGTTTCTACATAAAACTTTTTAAGAAAACCCATTAATCTATTGTATGTTGGACTACTCTTGTTCCAATCATTTTAAATGCCTTGTTTTAAGCAGTCTTTGAAATACAGTTGCCACAAGAGAAAGTTTGACAGAAAATGATTATAAGTAAAGTCATTAAACCTATTAGTTCCAATCTGTGCTAACGTAAACCGACACGACACATTACATAAGTAAAGACAATCCCGTGCCAAAGAATCGCATTAAAAATACGAAAGGAAAATCTGGATTCCATAAGTCGTAAAAGTAAAAGAAGAAAAAAAAATGAAGTCTAGAACATATCGAGATCAAATGAATGTATTAGAAAAATAGAACCAAAGAAAAACTTTTCGAAGCAATTTCTTTTTTAACATAAGAATATTTTTGAACAGTAACGAAGATTATAGAAAAGGAGGAAAAACATAACAAGATATTTGGTTTTTGACAATTTTCAAATAACTGTAGGACACTTATTAATCATTTCTAGATTTTGAAAAAAAGTTAAGAGATTTAGCATATAGTTATCTCTCATGATCTCCCGTTGCTAAGGTAGAAGTTTGCATTTTGAATTTTATATTTTTAGCGGTGATTTTCAGTTAAATCCTAATTTTCACAATGTGATACTGGTATGCAAGTGAAAATTTCCTGAAAAACATTAATCTTCAAGTATTAATTAAATATTCTTATTTTCCCCTCCAGATCTCGAGCTGTCCCAAATGATCCTATTATTTAACCAAATTTTCAGAAAATAAATCTTACGTGCAATCATGAACCTCCAGCTAAAAACCTTGCTAAATAATTGTCTTGCTGTAGAAACAAACGTGTTGTTTGGATCATTGTGAGAATCAATTTTCGTTGAAAATGCGGAGCTGGCGATGACATCCATGGCAAAAGCCTCATAATTCCTGGAAAAGAAAGCATGCGCGTACGTTCATAGACAGAATGTTGAGACAGGTGGGCATATATCTTCTGTTCAACATACATACCTAAGAGACATCTGCAACAAAATCCTTAAAAAAAAAGAACTTTCACATCTAATTTAAATGATGTAAACGAACTAGTAGGTATTTTACGGTAACACTGCTCGAGCTCCAGCTAAGAGAAGGTTACTTGAAGCATTATTTTATTACGTTTTGGATGATAGAAATGTCAATCTTTAGCAATTTGTGTAATGAGACTTTATAACTACAAATATTTAAGTTGGTAGCCAATCGTGAAAAAGCACTTAGTAGTGCAGGAAAGAAAGTCAGATATTTATTCACTGCAGTCAGACGGAGTCTAAAAGAAAAAGGAAGAAGAAAAAAAACGTATACAAATTAAATACGCACATAATCACTGGTGGTAAGATGGATTAACATCATTGCAGTTGCTTAAAGTCCCCCCTCCCCTCTTTTTTTCATAATAAAATATAAATATTTCAAAGAAGGAAGAAAGTTTACATTACATTTAGCAAAACTGAACAAAATGAGCTTAATAAATGCGGCATATGCAGTTGTGTAATCCATGTATGTTTTATAGTATTAAGATGAAGTATAAGATTGCAACATAATGGTACTGACACTTTAAAAGTCCCAGAATGAAATCTTCCCACAAAACCCATAAAGGGAAGTGTGGATGAAGCTTGTGAAACCACAAGAGACAGGATTTTTTTTTTCAAAAAATTTCAAAATCAAACGTGAGAAATTTGTTCGAACATTGTCACCTGCCTCTTTAAAATGGTTTCCACTTGACTGTCGCTCTGTTTTAACTAAATTTGGAAAATTAGTAGTGTCGTTATTAGTAGCATGCATAAACATAGGTGTGCCCCTACACACAAGATTTGCAAGTGCGCACCCCCACCTTCTATTAAACTATATATAAAACAAATAATTTAAATATTTTCTCCATGTGACCCATAGTGCTATTTGTCCATATCACGTACCCTCAAACCTCGTGCGCCCCTCCCCGCGCTGCAGTAGATGCGTTGGTGCTATGTACGTAACTGGTGCTATGTACGTAAAAGGAAACCGACGGATACACAACGCATACCTTAGCCAATGCTGTTGACTAAAGTAACAGCCCTCCTATTCCGTGCAGTTAGTGCAAAAATATTTCACTTCCGGATACCAGTTTGAAATTTTATGCGGAGCTTATATTCACATAGGAGGGCAACAAAAAAAACGCCGGGAGACACTTGATCGGAGGTCAAGGTCATTCCTGTGATGACGTCATGAAAATGGCCGCTTTTACTGGTAAATACGTTCGTTTAACTGCTTAAAACTTCATCATAGATCCAAGTATTGCAAAACTCAACTATATCATCTAAAATCACTTTAAAAGATCTATTTAGAAAGATTTAATTTTTCTTTCTGATGTCAAGGGCCCACCTGTGATGGCGTCATCAAAATGGCCGCTTTTGTAGGTAAATGTAACTGCTTAAAACTCCATCATAGATTTAAATATTGCAAAACTGAAATATATCATCCCAAAAGCGTTTTAAAAGAGCTATTTTATAGTGCTTGGTTTTATTTTCTAAGACAAATAGTTGAAAAGTTATAGCAATTTTAAATTGAAAATTTATAAAAACGATAATGTCTTTGCATTTTCCGACTTTGAGGTAAAAATTTCGCTGTGATGCATGCATTATAAAAAAATCTTTCCAATTTTATTACAGTCAAGAATAAATTAGTAGAACTACGTACTATTTATCGGTATTTTATGTAGATATTGAATGTAACAGATGTTGCAATGCAGAAACAAGCAGAGTCAAAGCTCCTAATGAAGCTGAGATGTAACTAATAATATCGTCATCAATAATTGTGTCAAAAATGATTGCATTTTAATTATATAAAGGAAATACCGAAAAAAAATACACGTTTTAACAAAAAAAATAACTCTGTTACAAGGAAACTGAATTTTTTCAGAAACGTTTCAAGTATTGCACTGGCCCTCACAATTGCAAAGAAGTGTACAATTTAGACCTGATTTGATACATTTACATCGAGTACACATTTCTTTGCACTTGCATGATACTAGTTCTCGTAATTTATCCATTGTTATTTCAGGATTTGTGTTTTTTCCGTATTTCTTTTATATAATTAAAATGCAACCATTTTTGACACAATTATTGATGACGATATTATTAGTTACATCTCAGCTTCATTAGGAGCTTTGACTCTGCTTGTTTCTGCATTGCAACATCTGTTACATTCAATATCTACATAAAATACCGATAAATAGTACGTAGTTCTACTAATTTATTCTTAACTGTAATAAAATTGGAAAGATTTTTTTATAATGCATGCATCACAGCGAAATTTTTACCTCAAAGTCGGAAAATACAAAGACATTATCGTTTTTATAAATTTTCAATTTAAAATTGCTATAACTTTTAAACTATTTGTCTTAGAAAATAAAACCAAGCACTATAAAATAGCTCTTTTAAAGCGCTTTCGGATGATATATTTCAGTTTTTCAATATTTAAATCTATGATGGAGTTTTAAACAGTTACATGAACGCATTTACCTGTAAAAGCGGCCATTTTGATAACGTCATTACAGGAGGGACCTTGACCTCAGAAAGAAAAATTAAATTTTTCTTAATAGCTCGTTTAAAGAGCTTTCAGATGATATATTTAAGTTTTCAATATTTCAATCTATGATGGAATTTTAAGCAATTAAACGAACGTATTTACCAGTAAAAGCGGCCATTTTGATGACGTTACCACAGGAATGACCTTGACATCCGATCAAGTGTCTCCTGGCGTTTTTTTGCCCTCCTATGTGAATAAAAGCCCAACACAAAATTTCAGACTGGTATCCGGAAGTCAAATATTTTGGCTGTTTTTGTCGCAGTTGGCTGTAACTCCGCAGACTACCCATAAACACACGTTTGAAAAAAATCACGCATGCTTGCAAAGATCAAAGTCAGCACATGCAAGCGCACTTGATTCAAACCTTTAAGATTTTAAAAGGGGAAACATTTTGGATACTTTGTTAACAGTCCACATAAATGATGAAAAAATTGTTGAATTCAGATTGTGGAAATTTCTTAATCGTTTGACCTGCATCTTGTCGTTCCACCTAAATTTGAAAAAGACTAAAAAGAACATGAAAGGGTTTGTACATTCATTTTTTAGGACCACATTTGCTTTGGATGAGTTTCAAGGAGCAATATTAAGAACAAAAATGAAAAGATGGAATATTTGAGTGTTTTATTTTGACAACGTGGGAAAATTAGAAATGACAGGTGGAATTACAATTTTAAAGTCTAAATCCATAAGATAGTAAGATAAATAGTTAACAAGACTTTTTAAGTCAGTTTTGAATCGCATTTAAAACTGCAATTAAAACATTTGCAATACGAATTTAATGTGACAAATAGGTTATATTTTATCAAACTTACTTTTTAATGTTGATTGTTTTATTCAGAGTAGCTTCTTTTAGGAAGTTATTTGCACATATTTGAGAGCAATCTTTAAATATGCTTAGCATCTGTAACAAAAAATTTTGGTTTTACTAGTATCACATTAGTATAAACACAAAATTATTAGGGTAAAACTACCCAAGTAGCATCAATTCATCGGATTTTGCTCGACCGATCAAGAAACTCCTCGTAAACTGATCCTGTAACGCACGATGACATCGTTCCGATCAGTATCCGAGCACGGTTTTCGATGAGCTACTTTTCATCGGAAAGCGATATCCTTCTGATCAACTTTCCCGATGAAAATAAGATGAGCTATATTCCATCGGAAAACGATATCCTTCCGATCAAGTTTCCCGATGAAATTCCTCTGCACGGGACTGTTCTGCTCGTAAATTGCTCCAAATCTCATCGTATTCTCATCGGATTTTGCTGCTCAGATTCTGCTCGGCCGATGAGACACATTGGATCATCGGCCGATGAGAATTTCATCGGGTTTCGATGAATGGCCGATCATCGGCCGATGAGATGATGCTGCTAGGGTAGCTTGAAATTGTTACAAAAACAAGCATTAAGTCGGACGAAAATTATTAATATATTAAGCTTGTATTATTATTATAATAAAAGCGGAAGAACAAAATTAAGCATCAGTGCAATGGAAACCTTATTAGTGTATTATAATATCTATTTGAAGAAAAACTAAATACTTTTCCTTGCAAAGATACTGGTTGCCGTGCAAAATAGAACACTGTTATAGTGTAAGGTGCACTGTAAATTTAATATTTTTATCTTAAATTTTTTTTCGATAAAAATATTACATTTTAAGTTAGCGATATACTGTAACATTTTCTTATTACTTGTTAATTAAAAAAAATACAAATGAAATCAAAAAAGTACAGATAAAAGAAAAAAAATGCAGCTATCAACTAAGAAGTTGTTTTAATACCAGGTAATGTTGATTATTAAGAAAGAAACTTAAAAAAAAAAGAAAAACTCCGGTCTGTGATTGTTTTTAAAAAATTTTGACCTATCCGCGGTTGAAAAAATTTGAGAAACTCTACAATAGAGGATGGTTCTATCTATTGTAAAGGAAAAATAGGCTAATTAAGAGATTGTACTTTAGCTACCTTAATCATGGTTCCCAGCCTACAGCCTGCTGGTCATATGGGACCCTCGAAGTTGATTCGCAAGAACTGTTGTTATTTTCAATGTTACCTGTCGAAACCTGTGTTCTTTAAAATTACAAAGGAGGGCCATTTCACAGTATTTGGATGTTGCGGACTCTACATTTCACAAAGTTCAAACATCAATATTTACAACATAAAGATCTAAAAGTTAATTCTTTTTTTGCTTGTGTAGAAGTACTACCAGCACACAAACTCAAAATAAAAGGAAGTGCTAATTCAACTGTAAATCAATTAGTTATGGCAGAAAAAGTGTTGTGTGGCGGACTCTACACACAAAAGTACAACAAAAAAAAATATCAAGATTAAGTGCTAATCTCTCTGAATCTATTTATCCCATATTATCAATGCTGGTTTTTTTTAACACTGATACATCATAGACGATTGGAGTACAAAAATTTAATTTTTAAAATGAAAAATTGAAAAAATATAGGAAAAAGCTTCACATACACAGTAAAATGCCTAGCGTTGCGGACTCTACAAAATGTACCTCCATACTTTTTGCCATAACACTTAATTTAAATTGGTTTTACTAGGAAAAAATAATGAAAGATTTTTAGATTTACATTTGTTTTATAAGAAAAAACAAGTTATTAAAGATTTAGAAATAATCTTTTTACAAAAAAAAAAAAAATGAAGTCTTTCAATGAGAGAAGAAATACTTTTTGCTATTTCTTTACTGTAAGCAAAAAATCTACCATAGTCGATGGGTGCTGGATCTCCTGGAAGTTTCATAAAGTATCCTGTGGCAGGAATTGTTTCCTTTTCTTGTTTTGTTTGAATTTGTTGCTACCTACGAGCTGAAACACAAATTTAACTCCAATAAATTTCTTTAAATCTTCATTAGCTATTTCTCCTGTCCACCATTGGTCATTAAATATGACAGCAATCCATTCACCTTTTTAAAGAAACTGCTTGTGGTGTGATAAAGGATTTTTCTTGTTTTAGTTTATTAATAAGACTGTAAATTTTTAAGGAAGTAG
>JAXGGA010007423.1:0-62777 GCA_038373865.1 Uloborus plumipes
GGCATATATTGTTTTTAGAAATCAAAATTATATGATGGAAATTTTTGTTTTATAAGCATTTAGTCTTAGACAACTAAGAGAATATTGATCAGTTGCTAGAATATTGGTAATTGGGAAAGTAGGCTGGTTTAGTTCTTGACAGAACTTCTTGATTTATTGAATACTTTACCTCGTTTTACATGATGGTTAAATATATCGAATGCAAATCCTTTATTCTTGAAATTTGCCTTTTACCAGTTCAGAATTTAAACGAGCAAAAGCAAATAATGGGAAAGCAGGATCCCTCTTTGAACTAGCGGATTTCAGTTTCTTTGATCAGCTAAATAACAATTGCTCTAAAAAGGATTGGCACCCTTGTTCTTTGTGGCTTTATTACTTTGTAGAAACTAGAATGTATGCTTCATGGTAGCTGTGAACTAGTACTTTAGTGAGTAAACTTATTCCTGTCAGTTCTTATTAGTGCACGGCACATAGCTTTGTTAAGACCGGTATCGGATTAAATTAGTTGGTCTAATTTCAATTCTTCAAGCATCGCTTTATATTAAATTACTTTTTATTTCGTTATCCTTTTGCATCCACTTTTGTAAAACTCACTCATTTTAGATTACTGTGCAAAGTCATTGCTTAAATATCATAATTTTACATCAAAAATTTTATTCTTACTATTAGTTTATTTTATTTATTTTTATTTAAACCCCACCAGTCACCACCGTACCTACCCTGATGTTACTATTAGTTTAAACCTTGTTTCATTTTATTTCGTGTGTGAATTAGTTCTAGGCTCGTCATTTAATGTCAATCAATTCAAAAATGTCAATCCTGTTGCATCTGAATCAATTCAAAAACCACAAGCATTGTTTAAAAATATATCATTAGTTTTTAGACTTCATGTTTGGTTTATGAAAATTTTGAAAAATTAAATAGATTTGAAATCTTTATGGGTGCGAGGATTGGAACCCAAAACTAGGGAATCCAGCAGATCTAGTGAACTTAGGCAACTGTTAGAAAGGGGTGCGAACTGTACTGTCAAAGATTCCATTTCTTTATTTCCATTTTATATTCAACATTTGGGTTATTGTCAGTTATGTTTATTAATTATTATTCCCTACAATTCTTTAAAATATTTGCTCCACAGTTTTTTTTTTTCTTTTTATCTATGCACATACTTTGTCTGCTCTTAAAAATCAATAACTTCTCAATTCTTATTTGTTGTGAGTTTATAAGTTTGCATATGGGCAATTCCACGTGACTCACATTACAATTTGACGTGATGTTACAAAAATAAATGTTACATATATTAAAGAAATACCATGCCTGATTTAAATAAAGCTGTTGACAGTCATCTGGTATGCAGTGAGAACCTGTGGATGTCAGCATTTTAAATTTCATCAGAAATAGATGGTGTTTCAACCTTAATTTAACATCGTGACTCACGTTACAAAAAAAAGGAACTCAAGTTTTTTGGATAATTAAAAACCTAAGATTCCTGCTCTTTCAGAATAATAAAATTTAAAAACTGCTTTTCATGGCACAAAATATGTTTCTAAGTTATGATATATACGAAAAAAAAAGTTCATTCTGTAGTCACTAATTAAGTTAATCAATATTTTGAGTGTGACTCACGTTACATAGTTTCGTGACTCACGTTACATCTCCGTTTTAGTCTTTTACTTTACATCTTATTTTTAAAATTTTATTGAGAGACTTCACTTAAATTCAATTAAAATTAATGCTTAATGGCTTGTTTTCTTTAGTTGATCAGTTTTAAATACAGTAAAACCTCTCTGAGCGGTCACTTTTACAAAGCGGCCACCTTTCTTAACGGCCAATGTTTCGCAGCACGAATTTTTGTCCCATAGACCTCGGGTTAAAATTCTCCTTAGCAGCTGCCATCTAACCCTTCTGAACGGTCACAGAATGGATTCATCAATTCAATTTTCCAAAATATATGTTTGTCTTTTTTTTATACTACTTCCCGTATTTTCTATGTGGCTGCATTGTACTGACTTCAAATTCTGAATTCATACATCTGAAAACTTTTACAGAATACTACACACCATTACATTTCATCTGATACCAATCATAACATTTAATGTTGCATAATGGCTGCAAAATTAGTTGACTGCTGTCAGAAGTAGGCTCTTCAAAGTACTTACTTTTCTCATCCACTACTGATGAATAATTAAATTTTAAGCATCTCAAATAAGAGCAAGTGAGATGTTGACCGTGCTTTTTAAAATTTCTCTTATGTTCCAATTTTATATGTATATATATATATTTTTTATCTCACTCAAGCTACTTTTTTTAATCATTTTCCTTTAGATTTTCTTGGGATAAATAATTTTTTCAGCATGAGTTCGGTGGACATTGAAATCTTCTTTTCAAATGTACATTACATTTACGGATGGGTATTGAGTAACTCACTTATATGACTACAGTTTAACTGTGAGGTGAATTAACGGAATTTCTCCTTGTTTTGGCAAGTCTTCCTTAGTGTATTTACATATTTGTATACTTGTTGAAGAGATATTTAAGAAGTTTGAATTTAGCCAAAATTTCCTTTGAAAGTTTCATATGTTTATTTTTCAGCTTATATTGAATTTGCTAGAGACAATATCCTTAGCTTTTCGACTTTCCTCGTTAGACATTCTTTCATCCAGAAACAATGTTTCTGTTTACATGCAATGTACTTCCCTTCTTGCTTCAATTTTTCTCGGTACCTTTTCTGTCATTCTGCGGTTACTCGTTAAATATTTAGAAAATTTCTTTTACTGGAATGAAAAACCTTTTTTAGATGCGGAAGAAAAATATGTGCATGCATAAACACACATGCTACACATTGGAAAGCTGAGGGCCAAAACAGGGACCCAGTGCACTAATTGAAAGATTATAAAACACTAAAAGAATTAAAATTACGCTATTTATATTTAATTTCACCAGTATTATTAATTATATACAGGTGTATACAAGTGCTAACCCTCCCTTTAGACCATAAAATTCCATTAGGGCACGTTACAAAATAAACATCCTTATTTTTTGAATAAAGAAGCAAAAAACTCTAAATTGGCCTATAATTTCTTTTTTGTAATATACATGAGTAGGAGAAACAGGAAAAAAAAATTCATTTATAAGCTATAAAATTTGGAAATATTAAAAAAATTAAGTTTTCGTGACTCACGTTACACAAAATGTAATGGTTTAAAAACTACTTAAAAAAATTATTTTAAGAATAAATTGCAAAATGAACTATTAATAATTGTTTTCCTATCGAATGAATCTGCCAGGAAAAAATGCAATTAAATTGTGGAAACAGGCCAAACCAATAAAATATGCTCGTTTAAAATTGTGTCTAGCAGAGAGAGACTTTTACAAGATTGTGAGCTCATAGAACAAGTTCTCTTACAAAAAGAAAATTATTCACCTGAAGTTACCTTATTCTAATTTGTAAACTTCAATCAATATAGAGAACGTACAAAAAAACTTAAGACAATTTTTCAACATTTTTTTTTAACACCGAGTTCCCATGTTGCCTGGAATTGCCCATATGTGATGCGGAGTCCTGATGCATTGGGAGCTCTTTGATGTTCGGATCGGCAGACACGGTGAAGGGTTTTGCGTTTTCTGTTGAGAAATGTGTGGCTGGAATTTTAACTTCAATCTTCTTTCTGCAGCAAGACTGAGCACTGAATAAATACTCCTTTCATATAATCCTGTATGAAACCGTTATGATTTCAGGATCATATTTTCTGAAAACGGTCATGTTCTTATGTGAACTGTACAGTGCTTGAAGTTCTTGTAGAACAATTTTGGTCAAATGATTTTATGTTGCAGAACATCACTAAGTATTCTGCTTTGGGAATTGGTCTGATGGCTTTAATAAATTAGTTTTCCTACTTTAGGAAATATACATGCACATTAGGGTGATTCAGAAATGTATGGAAAAAAAATAAACTTTGTATTTTTGTGCGTCTTACCCTCTTATTTTGTGCCACTATATACACTGATTGTTTGTGAAAAATTTTGACAAAATATATTAATATTTAGAGGTCGCTCAAACGCCTTGAAATTTCGTGATATTGACAAAAATTTGAGCGTAAATGGTATCTATGGGAAAAAGTAGCCTTTGTATTTTTGTTCGTCTTACCGTCTTATTTAGGCCTTTATATACACAGAATTATTTGCCCAAAATTTTAATAAACTGTATTTACATTTAGGAGTACTTCAAATTTTGTGATAGTGGCACAAATGCGAACGTAAATAATAACCTATATGCAATACTCCGCCAACTCGGCTATTTCGATCCATGGACAGCTGTTTTGAGCTTATTGTGCCCTCATCAGCATGAAATACCAAAGTAGTTGAGTTAGAGGCAAAAGTCCTCTTATAAAGCAAAGAGAGCTAAAAAAAAACTGGTAGCTAATGTGAAATTAGAATACCAGCGAGCGACCGCACTTGGTACGGTACAACTCGTAAATTTTTTTTAGGCGGAGCTCAATGTATAAAGCAGTAAGCCCCTAAGCAAGGGCTAAGGCAGAAACATGCAATACACCACCAACTCTGCTATTTCGATCTGAAAAACCAATGAAATGCAGAAAAGTATCAAAACTAATCAAATACGGGGAAAAATATAAAAAACAAATTTAAATACATTAAATATATAGCAATTTACTCATTAATTTTTGCAATACTTTTTAAGGTTACTTTTTTACAACTTTGAAATCTTTTCTGTGTTCCTGTACCACTTGAAGACGCTGCCTTTGTTTTTCGTCGTTAGTGATAGTCTTAACAAATGCTTCAATAAGGGCCATGCCCGTATTGTCGTTTACCATCCTCAGTTTCTTTGGTAGTAAAAAGCCTTGTTGGTAGCTATCTGCAAGATTCCAATGCACGGGATCAAACAGCTGATACATTTTGAGTTTCTTCTTTACATGAATAAGGACGCTAAAAATGTTCCAAATCATTTCTGAGTGCTTGCACAAAAAGAATTGCTGGGAACTCAGCAATTAGATATTCTTTCCCATTAAAGATAAGAATGTGAAAGAAATCACATTGATATGTTACGAATGCCTTTTCTTTGTCCGGCTGCAAGTTTAAACTGGTTGTGAAATACCCATAACTTGAAGCCATAAAGAATCTTTGACACAGATATAACACGATGAACACCCTGTGCCTCTTCTCTTGCAGCGAGCGGGGGCGGCGCGAGCACCGGGGCCGTCGTGAGCATCGCGGCCTTCCTGGCCGCCGTGGCCGCCCTGGCCGTCTGGGTCTTCTACGCATTCCGGAACCCCGAGACGCCCTCCGGGCAGTTCCTCATCAAGGTGAGTCGGGGCCCAAAATGGGACCGGAGGAGGGGGGAGCCTTCGTGCGATGCTTCTGATATGTCCTTGAAGATTGTTGGCCTCGAACGGCGATAACCCGGATTTAGCAAAACTAAAACCGAGCCAACGCCAACCGACAAAAATTGTGGGATGGTTTTTCTCGGGACAAAGAATACAAGAATTCATTTTAAAAATAAATAGCAGTTCATTCAAAGTGTAAGTAATAAATATAAAAAGCAAATAATTTTATACACCTAAAACAATTTTGACAATAACCCCCCCCCCCCCCCCCCCCACCCCCAATACATAAAAATTCCGGAAAAAATATCGTTCCAGTTCCAAAAAAGAGTTCAAAGACTTGATAAGTCCACCCTTGAAAATATGCCATAAAGAAGATAATGTCCCAGTAAAATAACATGAAATGTTCGTACCACGGGGCAAATCTTTCAGGGGAAGTGGAGAGAACTTTAATTATGTAAAAAGCTTTTCGTTATCCTTGCGCTTGTTAGAAAATAGGCCTCTATTTTATTCTTGGAGCAATTTCCTGAAAAGCTAGAACGTGTAGAAAATATTTAAACCTACTTTTGAATTTTCAAACTTGGTGTAAAGGGTCATTCCATAGAAATGTTAACCTCAGCCGAAGAAAAAAAAATACCAAAGTGATAAAAGTATCAAAAAATAAATAAATAAAAACCATACAACATAAAAAGTTTTAAAAAATTGAAAAAGTATTGTCACTGAGATTAGCCATAATAAATAGTTTGTAGCGTGTTTACTGCTTGTTATTCGATGGTTACGTTAGTCACACTCCATCTTGAGTAAAAGTGACACTTAAGACTAAAAAAAATTAAGAGTTAATACATGTGTTTTATGTTTTTAAAAGCCAACTTTACACATTTTTCAAAAATATCATTCAATTTTTAACACTTGCTTAACTTTGAGAAATTTTTGCTTCACAACATGAGCATTTATTTTCAGGGTTACAAAAATGTTACGTTAGTCACGCTGCTATTTTGGTTGAAAAAATATCTATTGTCAGTAATTTTGTTTTAAATTCTCAGCAGAAATGATACATAGATACCATGTACATTGTAAATCCACCAGCATAACTAAAAAATATTTTTAATCTTTTAAGTTACAAGTAAAAACAGTTACAAACTCAGCTCTGAACGTTACGTTAGTCACTATAGAATGACCCTGAAGCTTTCCTGCAATGTCCCATTTTGATTATTTGGCGTGCGAAATATCCCCCAATAAGTTCCAATCGTAAATTATGTGTGTATTTAACCATCAATACCTGCGATGGGACATGATGTAAGAACAAAAGTGTTGAGTCACTTTTGGGTGAATTGAAATGAAAACAATACCGAAAGTGTTTCAACAGTTAAAACTAAAGTGTTGAGTTGTTTTATTCGGATTAGTATATGAGTCAATCCATGTCAAATCACCCAGGAAAACGGGATTTTGTAACCCATGTCCTCGGATTTTGATAAAACTTGGTGTATTTAATATTTTTATGATGGTAAGTAACCATATGGATTCTTTTGCCCATATGTGATCTGGTTTTTGTTTTACAGGCCGTCAAACTTTTCAAAAAATTGCATTTTCTGTCAACCGCTAAGCCTAATCTGCATGTATACGTATCTCTTCAGTAAATTGTGACGGGTGCAGAAATCATTCAATATTTCCAAAAATTCTCAGATATGTTGCTGAAAGTATGAGGATTTAATAAAAAAATACTTGAAATTTATATAATATAATTTTGTTTGAATAAAATTTGAATAAACTACGACAAGCATTTTTTTTCTTGTGCAAAACATGAGTTTACTTAAGTGGCATTTCACGAAAAGGCGGAGGTCCTATTCAATAATGGAAGCATTCGAAATGAGCCTGAAGGTGTGTTCTATCATTGCAAAGAGTAAAATTAGTGGTTTTTTTCGTTTTCTCGTTGCTGTTGCACAATATACACATTTCAGTATCAAAATTTTTGAAAAAAAGTTCTAGTCATTTGCCTAACCTAAATTTCACTGAAAAGCACACATATTTTTATTTTTAAGTGTATTTACAGCCCTATTATGCTACTTAAAAATCATCTTAATCCCTTATTAAGCAGAAAGAAAAGTGAGAAATAATTTATGACTCCCAAATTCAGTTGTTAAGTTCAGCAAAATATCAGATGTAGAAAAAAGATGTGCAAAACATGAATTCACTTTAGTAGCTTTTTATGAAGAGGCGGAGGTCATATTCAATAATAGAAGCATTCGAAATAAACCTAAAGGTGTGTTCTATCATTGCAAAAAACAGAATAAGTGGCTTTTTTCGTTTTTTTTTTTTTTTTTGCTATTGCACAATATATACATTTCAGTACCAACATTTTTGAAAAAAGTTCTAGTCATTTCCTAACTTAATTTTCAATATTTTTTGTGTAAAAGAGGCATAGCTCATGCTTTTGTAGCATAAAAACGTATTATATTTATTTTTAATGATTTATAATTGTATTGAATGTGCGAAGAAGAGATAGGATAGCACAATCTTTGAAGAAAAAATAACAATGAAAAATATGAGTTTCCGAATATTATCGGATTGTTTGTCTTTGAAGTGTTTGTGTGATCCTGTTTTCAGCAAATTTAAGGAATATTCTGTTTGTTATTTTAACGCTCGACCTTCCTTGCATTTCCGACGTCGGACAGTACTTGTTGAAGTCAAGTTATCATGAAATATTCGGAATACTTATTTTGTACATATTCAATCTCCTTTTGAAGAGAATAGTAACATCTTCCAGAATCTTATGTTACGGACCGTTTGACGTAGTTATTTCATTTAACATCTTACTATTTCTTGGTTATAGTAAAGATAATAGTCTCTTCTTAGGTAAAAGATAGTCTTGCTTCAAATCCAGCATAGTCACTTACTTGAAAATTTTCAATTTTTTTCTTTTAAACTCCAATAGCAAGTGTCGAAAGCTGTATTTGCTCTTAACTGGATGCTGAAATTTCTAGTTTATTTTTATTGAATTATGTCTGTCCGGGGCTCTAGCTTTTTAATTATCTCCTATTATTATTTATCAGCGCAAACCAACCTTCCTGATAAGCGAATTCAATGAAAAACAAACAAACCAAAATAGAAAACCCACTCACATTCTTTATCCCTCTTATCACTATGACCCATATTTTGATAAAATAAGAAGAGACCTGATACATGCGCAAATGCAAGGAAGGTTGAGCGTTAAAATATCAAACAGTATATTCCTTAAATTTGCTGAAAACAGGATCACACAAACACTTCAAAGACAAACAATCCGATAATATTCAGAAACTCACATTTTTAATTATTATTTTTACTTTAAAGATTGTGCTATCCTATCTCTTCTTTGCACATTCAATACAATTATAATTCATTAAAACTAAATATAATACGTTTTCATGCTACAAAAGCATGAACAATGCTTCTTTTACGCAAAGAATATTGAAAATTAAGTTAGGAAAATGACTAGAACTTTTTTCAAAAATGTTGGTACTGAAATGTGTATATTGTGCAATAGCAACAAGAAAACGAAAAAAAGCCACTAATTTTATTCTTTGCAATGATAGAACACACCTTTAGGTTTATTTCGAATGCTTCTATTATTGAATATGACCTCCGCCTCTTCATAAAAAGCTACTAAAGTGAATTCATGTTTTGCACATCTTTTTTCTACATCTGATATTTTGCTGAACTTAACAACTGAATTTGGGAGTCATAAATTATTTCTCACTTTTCTTTCTGCTTAATAAGGGATTAAGATGATTTTTAAGTAGCATAATAGGGCTGTAAATACACTTAAAAATAAAGGTATGTTTGCTTTTCAGTGAAATTTAGGTTAGGAAAATGACTAGAACTTTTTTTCAAAAATTTTGATACTGAAATGTGTATATTGTGCAACAGCAACGAGAAAACGAAAAAAACCACTAATTTTATTCTTTGCAATGATAGAACACACCTTCAGGCTCATTTCGAATGCTTCCATTATTGAATAGGACCTCCGCCTTTTCGTGAAATGCCACTTAAGTAAACTCATGTTTTGCACAAGAAAAAAAATGCTTGTCGTAGTTTATTCAAACTTTATTCAAACAAAATTATATTATATAAATTTCAAGTATTTTTTTATTAAATCCTCATACTTTCAGCAACATATCTGAGAATTTTTGGAAATATTGAATGATTTCTGCACCCGTCACAATTTACTGAAGAGATACGTATACATGCAGATTAGGCTTAGCAGTTGACAGAAAATGCAATTTTTTGAAAAGTTTGACGACCTGTAAAACAAAAACCAGATCACATATGGGCAAAAGAATTCATATGGTTACTTACCACCATAAAAATATTAAATACACCAAATTTTATCAAAATCCGAGGACATGGGTTACATGACCGGGTGAACTGACATGGAATGACCCATATATCAAATTGAGCTATGCTAATCAGATGTCACGTCATGGTCGCTACGTAGGGTGGACTAGAACCATAAAAACGTATTCCATGCCTTCACTTGGGCTTCTTATCATTTTGTACCGTAACTGCAGTTGGACGGTTGATGTTTTGATTGCATCTGGGAGCTTGAAATGCTCCATATTTAAGTTAGTTTTCCACTCCGAGGAAGTGGATGGAGTTTAATATGTAAAGTTTTTCTCGTTCACCCTGCCGTAAGTTGCAGGGGGTGTTCCTGGAGTTCTACCCTGTCTTTCGAAGTGTTTAAAAACCATGTGCTTCCGAGAAGCTTCGGGAATGTCCATCCATTTTCATGTGGGGGTTAGGCCTACCCCGATGTGAAGTCTGAGGTGTACTTGCTCGGCCATGCGGCGGCCGGACGTTCTTCTTTAGAGTTCTTCAAGAACTGGTGGAGCCTATTTTTCTTGGATGGATAGCCGGTTGTTTCCCTGCTGCTTCTGTTTCGTCCACTAAAAGCTTCGACGAGTGTTTGTGCTTCTGCAGGAGGGAAGCATCATTTTTTAAGCCTTTTTCAGTGAAAGATTTGCCCCGTGGTATGATCATTCATGTTATTTTACCGGGACATTATCTTCTTTATGGCATCTATTCAAGGGTGGACTTATCAAGTCTTTGAACTCTTTGTTTTTGGAACTGGAACGATATTTTTTCTGGAATTTTTATGTATTTGGGGGGTTTTTATTGTCAAAATTGTTTTGGGTGTATCAAATTATTTGCTTTTTACATTTAATATTTACATTTGTTTGAACTAATTGTTATTTATTTTAAAAATGAATTTTTGTATTCTTTTCTCCCGAGCAGAACCATTCCACATTTTTTGTTGGTCTGGCGTCGGCCCGGTCTTTAGTTTTGCTAAATCCGGATTATCGCCGTTCGAGGCCAACAAAGATAAGTAAAAAACGAATCCTTTTTCATATCTGCTCATTTTTATGACAACTTAAGCCTCTAAAAAAGTAATATTCTCAAAATATAAATTCCCCATCTTCTGAAGAAATGATGACCATTCATATTATTTAAATTTGTAGGTATTTTATTGTGCCCGTAGGCTTTCTACTGTTCAAGGGTGGGAAACGATTCACACCAATGCAATTTAAATAATATTTACAGTACGTATTGTATGCATATTTGTATATATCAATTAATAAATCGAAATTGATATTTTCTCTTTGCCCTTTATTGTTTTATAAAACTTGCTGTCTTTCATTGTTTGAAGCCTTGAAAAGGTTCTTTATCATGACAAAGCAGATGAGTTATTATAAATGTTATAAACATGCGTACCTGGAAAGGCAAAATAAAATTATGTAAAATGAGGAAAAGAAATAACCAGTCACCGAGACTTGTTTCGAGTACTAAGCGTGGACACTCAAGACAGCACTTTTTTTCTCTACTAATAATAAAGCTGAAGGTGGGTCTGTCTGTCTGTTACGCGCGTAGCGCCAAAACCGTTCGGTCGATTTTCATGCCACTTGGCACAAAATTAGTTTGTAGCATGTAGTTTTGCACCTCGAAGCGATTTTTCGATAATTCCATTTCGTTCTTTTTCTATTCGAATTCTTAGCGGAAATTCGATAAAATAGGGAAGAAATATTTCACACACATTTTCAAGTCTTATGTCATTCGAAAGCTTGAAGTTTTTTCGAAGTTTCTACGATCATCAAGAGAGCTGTAACAATTGTTTTTAGAATCTCGGAATTCAAGGCTTACCTTCAGTAAAGCAAGCCAAACGATTCTAAAATGGTTGAACTCGAGAATGAAATTTGTTTGAAAAAAAAAGATGAAATGAATTATTTTATTAACGGAAAACAACTTTTCATGTTGTTACCATGGTTACGTGTTCATACTTGTTTTTGTTTCGTTTTTTTTCCAGCGTTGCCAGACGTAGTATTTTGATACTATGGTAGTATTTTTTCGGCCCAAATAAGGAGCGTAGTATTTTTCCGGCAACCCTGTTTCTATGACTTAATTAAAAGATTTGGCGGATTTTTTTTTTTTTTTTTTCATTTCATGGATTTCGCATTTCATCAATATTGATTTTGGCAACGTTTGGAAACAGTCGCCTATTTAGCGAGAAAGGGTTACCCAAAGCACAAAGATTAACCAAATATCGTAAAATTGCGACATTGCAACGTTCTTTTTAAAGTGTTTCATTTCGGGAAATGTATTTTGTTTTTAAAGCTAGGGAAGGAAACTTTCCTTCTTCTTTCAAATTTTGGTAAGATTTCTGTTGGTTTCTGTGAGCAACAAAATTGTTCTTATTTTCTCTTTTGGCTTATTTTTGTGCATCTCCCCTTTGGGTTTCATTTGAATGTCACAAGGGGATGCTTTACCCCTTTTATGGAGTAAATCAGTGTTAATTTCAATGCAGATGAATTGGCGGGAACACTTGGCGATATTTCGCCAAGCCTTTGGTCGCCAAGTATTTGTCGCCAATTTGGCGATTAAATTTTTTTTCTTTTTTTTTTTTTTTTTTTGGGTTCAATTTGGCGCTATTGGCGATATTTTGCGAAAAATCCACTGAATGATGTTAAAATCGGCGATATTTAGAAGATTAATCATTGTAAAACATTTTTTTGCATTGTTTCGTGGCAAACTAGGGATATAAATGTTTGAATTGTTATCTTGCTCCCTCCAAGCACTATTTTAGCACTTAAGGCATCTACTAAGAAATGTACACGTAAAAGGAAGTAGTGTAGGGTCCATACCAAATTTTTATGTCATACTTTGAAGGAATTGTAGTTGAATTATAACTAAAATAGAGTATTTTTTCTGCTATATCAATTATTTTACAAATGAACTTTTAATTTTATACCACGGGCAAAGCCGTGCGGGTACCGCTAGTTCAGAATAAATTACCTTTTTTTAGTGGTTTCAGTATTCGTCTCCTTTAACACGAAAAGACATTTTGACAAAAAAAAAAAAAACGATTACATTCCAAGCAACTCGTAGTCATTCTTTTGCCTTATTCTGATGAAAGTCGTGCTTCGCAATCTAATATTTAGCCTTGCTATTTAACGCCCAAAAAGACTGAGCTTTGTGGTGCTCGCCCACGGGAGACTCGGGTCACGGGACCGAGAGCTCCGGGTCGCAGGACGCATCTTCCGGTTTGGAGGTCAGCTAAAAGCAAAACCCCAGGGTTTAGTTCCAGAGTACACTTGTTAATCGTGTAGCTGAATCTTTGCCGAACACCGAACTTCAATGTTTTGCTTGTCGACCCTTTGACCGTAGCTGTCGTCTTTATTCATCCTGTTAATATTGTTCATTTTAAATCTATGATTTGAATCATTTCCTCTGTGATATCTTCACTCACGTGAGTTTCGCACCGCTCCTCACTTTTGATGAAATTTTATTTCTAAACTTATTGAATTTCGTTCTCCGTTGTCCAAAGTGTCTGCTTTTGAAAGCTGCCTCTTCTAAAAATATGTATCACGCATCGAAACCATTCTGAAGGCTTCTTTATTCTTCCGTTTTTAAGTTAGCATGTTTCTTTTATCTGGGACCGTTCAGATTTTTTTCGCTCGTTACTCGTATTCGTCGACCTGTAAGTTTTTAAAGTCAATGATGTGTGAAAGACAAATGACATCACTCGAGAAACGGCCAATGAATGAACTGGAGCATGAAACCAAACTCCGATCCCGAGGCGACGAAAGTCTTGCGCAGACACGCCGGAGAAATATTCCGCTCTCGTAAACACCATCGAATGACGAGAGAAAAATGTCGCTACTGAAAATGAAGAAATGTTCAATAGGGTGGAGTGAAAGTACAGGCAAAAATTTTTTTTTCAAAATTCAATTTCTGTTAGCGCGGAAAAGTTGCCATTTGGTCCCAAAAAGAAGGGGCTAAAATATTTTTACTCTAGCTTTCCATCTTCAGGGTCCGCTTTGACCTTGAAATCTGCAAATTTAACAGTTTTTTCCCAAAATTCCACTTTTAATGCATTTAATTTTTATTTTTGATGCTCAACTTTTTTTTGGAGGTGAAAAAATATGATTTAATATTAAAAAGGAGAAAGTTAAAATATATACATACATATTTTTTTAGTTCTTAGAGCCGTTTTGACCTAGAATTTCAAAAACCTTGCTTTTGCTTTATATTGCTTTAATATTAACTTATTTTTTTATATAGTAAATATAAAAGAATGTTATTATAGAAAAAATGGTTTAAAAATGTTATGTAGTACTATTAACACATAACTGGTAAATTTATACTCTCTATTTCATTTTAAACATCAGCTTTTACCCTTTTTTTTCTTGAAAAATCATGCTTTTTTAACTACAGTATTTATAACTTCCTTCTCTTTCCCGTAAATAAATAACATGTCATGAAAAAGTTTCAATACCACCAAGTCAGAAGCATAAGTTTTATCTTCACCATTTGTTTATTCCGAAGGATGTCCTTGAAACCCTTCTAGAGTCTGCGTATGGGGATAGTTCACCTCCCTCTCACTCTTGATTTGAGGAATGAATTCACCCACAGCTATGTGGCATCTGTTCTGCATGTCATCCAAGAAAAAATAAGCAAACACATTTTTAACTGAGCTTGTGCCTGGAACATTTAGTTTTCTCGAATTAGTGTAAGTGAACTGTTGAATGTCAGTTTGTTAGTCGATTTGTTTGGAAAATGGCTACTCGTAGTAAAATTAAAACGAGAACAAAATTTCAGTTGATAATTTTAAAGCAGTTGATGACGGCAAATAGAATTTTGCGGCTGTACATGACAACTGAGTCCGTCACAGAACTTATACACATTAGCAGAGTATGTTATGAAAGTGTATGCACCAATGTGGTTTACCATCAAAATTAATCACTCTTGCAAGTATGGTTCCAAGCACCTCTTTGAAACAATCAAAAAATCTCGCTATCTCTCTACTAAATTGAAAGCTGTGATTGGTCCTGTCATTCAGCGCAATGGTTACTTTACGAATCCAGAAAACATATTGGTAGCCATGATCACAGATGATCGAAAATGCGTCAGAGAACTTGGTCTGAGTCGAATTATGGCGGCAAGATCAAAGAAGTCAATTGGATTGCGAGAATTTATAATTCCAGATTTTAATTTCGATGCTAAAGACTACCATGAACTCATCGATTGGCAAAATTGTTAAAATACGGAGCCTCCACGGATTCCAGATAAGGATTTGAAAGAAATGGTACTTAATGGCGTACCTTCTGAATTATTTGATTTTCAAACCCTCCCATGCCATACTCAAGCAGTGGAACGATGCTTTAAATTAGTCACAGAAGCATTGTCTACGGTTTGTGGTGCGTGCAACAGAGATGGATTCATTCGAGTTCGATTAGAATCCAGAAAACTTATGCCACAATTTAACAATAAGGCTGAATACTGTCAATCATCAAACTGATCTTCAATCCAACTTCCTCCAATCTATGTGTCATTGCTTGTAGTTTGCTGGTAATGGTTCGAGGGCTCAACAGTTTTAGAATTCATTTTGTAACTTCTTTATTTTTTTGGGTGTAACTTCCGTGGCTGTTGAAAATTAGATTCACGGTTTTCATACTATTATGTTTAATACTTGTAGTCGATCATATGTAAAATTCACAATTTGGAGCAGCAATGTTCATATGCCAAGCAGAGAGCCACTTCTTTTAAATTATTATTATTTAAGCAATTCTTTTACTCCTTAATTTTTGTTTATGTAAAATATAATTGATCTATATTAAAGCTAATATTTTTAAAGAAATAACTTTTAATACATTTTTCTCAGAGTGCAAAGTATTGTTATGTTATTAAACTATTATTATTTAAGAAATTCTTTTACTAGTAAATTTTTGTTTCTATAAAATATAATTGATCTATATTAAAGCTAATATTTTTAAAGAAATAACTTTTAATACATTTTCTCACAGTGCAAAGTATTGTTATGTTATTCAAGTATTGTAATGTACCTTCAAGGCATGTGCGAAATATTTTAATATACTTTGTAATTTAAATACTTGTGTTTGGAACATAATTTACACATCAAGCCATCTTTTCAGTGCTATTACATCACATTTCAAAATTTTTGATTTTTGGTTAAATCATTAATATTTTTTATGTTTTGATGCAATAATGTTCAATTTTATGGCGCGGGTGGAACCTCAAGATATTTTCTGTAGTAAAAATAACTTTACATCGCAAAGTACATATGCAAGTGGCACATTTTCTACACTATTACTTAGTTATTATCAAATTTTGATTTTTGATGAAAATATTGCAATTTAGTCAATTTTGATGCAAAAATGGTCAATTTCAAGGCGTGAGTGGACCCTCAAGATATATTTTCTTTGCAAAATGCTTTTAAATGAAAATATAATTATACAAAAGGCAACTTTTCCGCGCTATTACTTAGCTTTTATCAAATTTCGATTTTTGATGACATTGTTGTAACCTTTCGATGCAAAAATGCTCAACTTTAAGGTCAAAGCGGACCCTGAAGATATATTTTGTTTTGAAAATGCTTTTGCATGACTCCATATCTATACAAAAGGCAACTTTTCCGTGCTAACACTAAGCTTTTATTACATTTTGATTTTTTCACTCCAACCTAATGTGCAAGTGTTTTTCTTTCAAGAGTGCCAATAACAAAAGCTCCATTGAAGCAAACTGTGCCGACCGGAGGGGGTACGGGTCATTCCATGTCAAGTGATCCAACGTTTTATACCTTACATTTTTGTATTTCTTTCAAATTTGGCTCATCAATTGTACCCCTTGAGGTAATCAAAAGTCTCAATTTTTAGATTTTTATCTCTATTATTTTTCCATTTATGAGACTTTGAACTTTAGAAAAACCCTCGTTTTTCCATGGATAAGGGAAGATAAAAGGGACCATAACTCGGCACCAAACATAGATAGAACGATTTGGTAAATGGCATTTTAAAGTACGTTAGTTGCCGCTTAATCTGATATGCAACATGACTAATTTGAAAAAAAATTTCTTTTTCAAAAAATGAAATTTAAATTTCAAATTTAAATTTCTCAAAAAACATATAATGAATTTTTTTGAAAAAATTCTCAAAAATTCTTGTGTATTTTATCTATGTTTGTACAAATTTTTAGATTGGGATCTCAATGGGATCATATTTTTTTGAATTTTTGAATAAAACTGTATAGGAAAAAAATGATATTTTTTAGATTCTAGTAAACAAACATGAATATGTTTAAAGTGAGCTGGCATGAGCTTATAGATTTGTCAGGTTCACCCCCTCCCCCCTTACTCCCCCACACAACCACTCTTTTTTAATTCAAAACTGTTCAAAATGTTAAAAAAACCCTTTGATACAAAATGAATAGTAAACTTATTTAAAGTTGGTAAATGGGTTTCCTTATAACTAGACGAAGTATCCCCTCCTCCACCCAAATATACCATTAACGCTGTACTATTATAACATCTAACCTAGGGATTGAATTGACTATTATTTTTACTCTAGGTAAGTAAGCTAGCATTAACTTGTAAATTGGTCAGCTCCCCCTCCCTTCCTTCCCGACCCAACCATTTTATCCCCCGAAATGCTTCAAATGCTAAAAAAAAACCTTTTTGATACAAAATGAACAGTAAACTTATTTAAAGTTGTTAACTGGGTTTCCTTATAACAAGGCAAAGTAAAAGCCTTCCCTCACCCAAATATACCATTAACGCTATACTAATATGACGTCTCACCTGGGGATTGATTTGAGGATTATTTTCCCCCTAGGTATATATTGTCTTCCCAGATGAAGTGTTTCTTTTTTCAATCCGACCTTCACAAAGTGTACTTCTATTCAATATCTGAATTTAAACTTATGATTCATTTCATCCCCTCCCCCAGCACCAATCTTCAATTTTGGAGGAAGAAAAGAAACGGTTCGCCCCAAGATCATAGCAAACAGCAAAATAGAACTGTTTCCCCTTGTTCTCATAATGTTTTCCCATTATTTTCACACAAAACTGAAAAGAAATCAAAGTATCAGGTTATATGTCAGTCCCCATCACTGCCTTTCCTTTCTCTTATTGGATAAAGCTCATGAGCTAATAGGAAAGAGTAACAAACAGAACAAACTAAAACACTACCAGACATCAGTAGAGACTAAGGCTTTGAAATGGGGTTAGGCGGGATGATAAAAGAATAAAAGTTTGGAGCGGGAAGGTAGGAAAAGGAGAGGAGCAATCTGTACAGAAGTTAAACAACATGAGAAGTTTTGAACAAAAAAGCAGTGTTTGTTTAATATATGTTTTTAGATATATCTTGCTGCATTACTTTCCTTTACAACAAAATGAAAAAGAACACAAACAATTAAAAAAATTAAATAACAGCTGCACACTAGATAATGTGGGAAGATAGTTATGGGGACACAGACATATGATCTGATATTTTGATTTATTTTCAGTTTTGTGCGAAAAGAATAGAAAAAACGATGAGAACAAGGAGAAACAGTGCTATTTTGCTGTTTGCTATGATCTTGGGGCGACCCATTTTTTTCCTCCCTTCAAAATTGAAGATTGGTGCTGGGGTAAGAGATGAAATGAATCATAAAGTTAAATTTCAGATATTGAATGGAAGTACACTTTGAAGTTCGGATCAAAAAGAAACACTTCGGGTGAAAAACAATATATATACCTAGGGTGAAAATAATCCCCAATTCAATCCCGAGGTTGGACATCATATTAGTATAGCGTGAATGGTACCTATATTTGGGTGGGGAGAGGGATACTTCGTCTAGTTATAAGGGAACCCATTTACCAACTTTAAATAAGTTTACTATTCATTTTGTATCAAAGAGTTTTTTTTTAAACATTTTGAACGGTTTTGAAAAAAAAAAGAATGGTTGTGCTGGGGAGGGAGGGGGGGATGAACCTAACAAATCTATAAGCTCATGTTAGCTCACTTTAAACATATTCATCTTTATTTACTACTTTTTAAACCATCACAAGCCAGACAACTTAGTATTTAAATAATTGGAATCTAAAAAATATCATTTTTTTCCTATACAGTTTTATTCAAAAATTCAAAAAAATATGATTCCATTTAGATCCCAATCTAAATATTCGTACAAACATAAACAAAAGACATAAGAATTTTTGAGAATTTTTTGAAAAAAATTCATTATATGTTTTTCGAGAAATTTAAATTTGAAATTTAAATTTCATTTTTTGAAAAAGAAAATTTTTATCAAATTAGTCATGTTGCGTATCAAATTAAGCGGTAACTAACGTACTTTAAAATGCCATTTACCAAATCGTTCTATCTATATTTGGTGCCGAGTTATGGTCCCTTTTATCTTCCCTTATCCAGGGAAAAACGAGGGTTTTTCCAAAGTTCAAAGTCTCATAAATGAAAAAATAATAGAGATAAAAATCCAGAAATTGAGACTTTTAATTACCTCAAAGGGTACAATTGATGAGCCAAATTTGAAAGAAATACAAAAATGTAAGGTAAAATTTTTCTCAGATTTTGGATCACTTGACGTGGAATGACCCGTATGATGCGTGTGAATTTTTTAATGGTGACAGGTGGCGCCGGATGACCGTCGCTTCCCCCTCGATGCCTCCTGCTTTCTGGTTCTCGGCACGGAGTGGAACTCCTCCCTCGGTCCACTCGGGGTGCTTCGAGGCGGAGGGATGGACGACGGGCCCATTTCTGAATTTGAATTCAAAAATGATCCCCTCGAACAGTTTAATTCGAAGAGTGTTTGTCATTCATTCCAATAGTGCAACTGGGAATTTTTTCCACAGAATGGAGTGGCGACCCCGATTTCATTGAAAAATGTCGGCCGAAGCATACCTTAAAAATGACGCGACCCTTTTCTCTCGTTTCTCGAGAAATTCTTCGAAATGTGAATTTTTGCAAATGATGCGATGTGTTTGTCTGATGCGTGTACTGACGAATTTCCCCTTTTTCCCCCCCCAGTACCGGCCCAGCCAGTGGAGCTTCAGGAAGGAGGAGGGGAGCGCCGCCCCCGACGCCCGCCACCTCTGATTGGTGGAGAAGGGTCTCGTCTCGGAGGAGTGGAGCACGGGAAGGGAGGAGGAAAACCCTCCGGGGTCGTTGTCGAAAGGAGAGTTTTGGGAGAATTATCATAACGTGGATCGTCCCATGGCCTTGAAAAATCTTCGATTTGTATTTTGACAGCCAGTGCCTCATTTTCCAATAGATCCTCGCGAAGTTTGAAAAGTAATTAATTTTCCGCTGGGGCTCTTGAAAATAAGGGAAAAACCCTTTTCATACTTGGCTCATTTTTTTCTATTGAGCAAAAACATTCGTCCGACGGCATCGGTCTCCGAAACTCGCCCGATGTCATTTCGTACGTAATTCTGCTCTTTAGAAAGTGTAGATTTGAAATCATTGCATTGCCATACAGAGGCCCTGAATTTTTTTCTTGAATGATAGTGGAACCCTGCAAATGAGCCAAAACACTTCCCATTGCTGAAATGGACGTTTTTCCATTTTGGGGACCGTCCGTCAGTTAAGTGTAACCATTCCGTATAAAATTTTGGCAGCATTGTGTTTGGTATAGTTTCATGAGCAACTAAAGGAGCTCTGCTTTGATTAGTTTGGTGAAAATCTTTGAAAAATGCACGTTATGATAATTCGCCTATCACAATTTTTATCAAAAACTGTTATTTAATACCATTACTATCTATTTCTGTACGTTAATTTTTTTTTTTTTTTTGTATTGCTCACATTGGGGAGTGGGGTACCCCCCCCCCTCCCATCCCCCAGTGATGGGTCATTTTATTAGCTGGAATATTTTTTGTCACATGTTAAACTTTAAAATGTGTATTTTTGCTATTTTTATACGAATGTGCCCATCATCATTTATCAAACAAAAATAATGATTTTAAACGAAATTCCACAATATTGATCGCATTTTTACAAAAAGAACACTATGCATATTTACTCATTACTATGATTGATGCTTATTTTAATGTATTGTTATAATGATAGCTGTGAATCTTAAATGAAAGATCAGGTTTGATAAAAAAAAAAAAAAAAAACATTCAATAAATGAGATCTACCGTCACTTACCTTACTTACAAAAAGTTATAAAGTTTTAAGTGAGTTAAGTGGCTTGTTTGTACTTCAGACCATTTTATTGAAGATCATTTTAATTTTATTTCTCTGCATTTAACTTTCAATTTTTGATTACTTCTTTTTTAATTTTTTGTTCTCTGTAAGAAGTATTTATCGGTATTACCTTGTTTGATGTTTTTATGTTTTTTTTGCATTTATATTTTATATTTTTTATTTTTACTGTCCCATCACTGCTAATGGGTACCTATGGGTACACACCTCATTTTCTGGTGCATTTTCCCCAGTTCACGAGCTCATGTAATTTGAAATGGAGTTCTGAAATATTCATATTGTTTCTCCTATCAGCATAGTTCATTTTCACTCATGCAGTTTTCTGCACTAATGTCATGTATTTTTGCATTTAATAACTTGCTCTTCCATTTGAAAGTTTTTCATGTGTGTTCATGACTAATAGAAACGCAAAGTTCTTGGAGCAAAAAAAATCATTTTTTCTTCTCTTTCTTTTTTTTTTTTTTTGATAATTAAAAGCGTTTGCAATCTAGGATTGCAGCTGGGTGAGTTTTTTTTTTTTTTTTTTTTAATTTTCTTTTTCCTCTTTTCAAGTACCTCTGTTCTTATAGTTGATGACTGCATGTTTTTTTAAGTTATCACTTTGCATACATTTTAGACATTCTTTTCTCTTTTTTTGTTCACTCTAAATAGCCTACGAAAGGAGCTATCCCCATTCACAGTGTTTCAAAAGAAATGCCTCTATACATCTAGCTGATATTTTAAAAAGCAAAAGGCTACTATTCATTGTTTTAAATGTTGTTGAACAATTTTGGAATTGAAAAATGAAAAAATAAAACTAAAAATGAAGACCCCGTGGTCCTCGCGTGCCGACGGCGCAGCCGCTCCTCCGACCCCGTCGGTTCGCCGCATCCGCCCCGCTTTCCGAAAGATGGGGCTGCACGGCCCCTACTCCCGGGGTCGACCCGAGATCACGAGAGAGGACGCCTCCCGTTTCGGCATTCACTGTGAGTGCTCGATGAATCTATGTTTTCTAGTCTTTGCAGAGTGATTTCTATAAACCGGAACCCCCGAATCTCCTCCCCCCCCTTCCTCCTCTCCCGTGGTTTTCCCGAAGCGCGACCGCGACACTTCATGATGGGTGGCGTCGTAGGGACGACGCGAGCATCCGACATTCTCGGAGGCGGGGCGGTCCCTTCGCGACCCGAGGCCGCGCTTCACCAGATGCTGACGAAGACCTCGTCTGCAGCCATCTCGGAATGATGTGACGGATTTTTAGTTTCCTTCCTCGTCCGCACTCGTTCGTCTCTTCGACCCTCGATGCGTCGCGAGCAAAACCCTCCGGTTTCTGGAGGAATGCATCTCCGGTCGTCGGACCCTCTCTCCGACCCCGTGATTCGATTTGGATCGGAATCGCCGACGGTGGCCCCTTTCTCGGAATCTCTGCCCCGGGATCGCACCGCGGGGGTGATTGTGTTCCCGTATTTTACCGGATTTCCGGTATTTTCATGATTGATTCTGGTATTTTCATATTCGAAAATACCGGAAATAAAATATTTTTAATGATGCTTTTGTCTTCCCACCTTCGGTATTTTTTTTTTTATTTTTCCAATTTTGGGTGATTTTCTGATAATTACTTATAATATTCATCAAACAAAAATGTTAAGATGCCATTCTTTTTTTTTTTACTATAAACTATTTGAAACTATTCGAATGTATGAAATGTGTCTTGTTTGTTTATGAAAGGCAATTTATTATTAAATATGTATAATTATAAAATTAGGTGTGCTTAAATAATAGGAGCCTCGGTTTTTTAAAGAGGCACCCCCCCCCCCCCACATACATATCCTCTTCAAAACTTTCAGGTATTTTTTCATGAACTCACAATCACCCCTGTCGCACTGCTCGGCGGATGGCTGCCGAAAAGGCATCTGAATGCACGGGAAGGCTGTCCTCGAAAAATGAACACTTGGAATGTTCACCTCCCATTCCTGTTCATGAGGGTGGAGCAAAAAAAATGAATTTTTGATTTTCGTTAACGGGTACCTTTCATTTACTGTAAATGAGGATAAGAAACAATTCTGTAAAATATTTCACTTTTGCGACGTCATCTTTAGTCTGCACATTTGGCCTTTGCTTTTTTTAGATTTTTCAAATTTTTTAAAATAATATTGCGAATGATAAAACTAGTGACGAGTGGTTATTAAATGGAAGAAAAAGGTTTGAAATATACAAGGGATTTTTTAAAACCATTTTAGATCATGATTTCAGTTTGTACATTGCGCTCAAAGTTCATCAAAATTTCCTAAAATTTCTGATATTTTCAACATTTTTTAACTCATTATTTCCTCTCAATTTTCACTTGAAGTGTCTTCAAATCTATTTTTATTCATTTTGTTATTACTTTGAACTATGCAACTCTTCGCTAACTCAAGTGAATCTACCCAGGACTCACCACGAGGAGGTGACCGCACTTCTAGTCCTCCACATGAGCCCTTCCTTCCAACCAATGCGAGCACGCATTTACGTTTCTTAAATACATCTCTAACAGTTAAATTGCTCCATTTTGTCGTTAATTGACCAAATATTTCTGTCAGATATCCTCGTTGTTACTACTTTCTTTTCCTGTGAATACATAACAATTTTGAAGAGCTTGTGACCTTTTTGACAGCTCTTTCAATTGAATGAGTCTTTCATGGAAGTTTAAAAAGAGCACATTCAGAAATCATATTTAAATTCTCAGCTTCCAGTAATCTTTGTAAATATTTTGTTAAATTACGTGTAAAAGGTGGCTTTGTAATTTCCACATCATGACAAGAAATCATATCGATGTATTCTGACTTTAGATTTATGTACATAATGTATGAAAATAGATTTTTATCTATTTTGGGGATCTGAAGCGTTCCCACTTGTTTGATTGTTTGTTTTCTAGATTGAGCGTTGAGAAATACAATTTAAAACAAGTTTCTTTATATGCTCTCTCTTATGAACTAACTGGATTATTACCCGTGGTTACTCAGGTCCTTAATAATACAACCTAGCTCTAAAAAAATATTTGAATGAATTCTATCCACATGAGAATAAAAAAAAACTCATTTCATGATAAAATGAAATAGTTGAGCCTTGAATTGATAATTCATTGTTAATCGTAACCTTTGTTGGAAAATACTCCTATTTAATTGAGTTAGATTTTGTATGCTTAAAAGTTTATCTCTATTACTCTATCTATTCAAAATTGAAAGAAAATGGCCATTTTGAGACAAAAATTTTAAATTTTGAGCTTTTTGGATTTTTTTTTTTTTTTTTAATTTCAAAACCCCACCTATGTGAATTCTAGTGCATCAAGGAACCTCTGTGCCAAGTTTGTTGAAAATCCGACGAAAAATGGATTTGTATAATTAACAACATAGATATCTATAACAGCATATTTCTAGGGTGCAAGTATACATTGTTTTGATGAATATAAATACAATTTTCTGCTTTTTCCCGGAGAGATAAGTGTAACTCTATAATCTCACACAGATTCATAGCTAAATTAGTAACGTCTGCACTTCATCCTAAAAGAGCAAGACCACTTTTACCGCGAAAGTTATGAACTCTTTCTAAAATTACAGTCTTCAGATTATGTTTGCTGTAGTCAACTATCTGGCTTGAGAAAGCTTTCTCGGACTTCTGTTTCATTTTTTTTTTTTTTTTTTTTTTTTTGATATTTTTCCCAGTAAACTGCCTTGCTCATCTCATGAAGTTAGTGTTGCTCAGTACTTAAATCAGTTTTATTGTCAAAATCGATCTGATCAATTACAAATTCTACAGCTTCATATTGAACTGATTTGAAAGTATAACATGTTGTTTAGCTTCGTCAAACAGACCCAAAAAATCACTTTGGTTCACTGGTAGGTCCATTCAACTTTTGCAAAAAATGCCGCAAGTGAAGTTCAGTCAAATTTAATTGGCAAATATCCCATTACAAAGGTCCACCAAGTTTTTCTTCCAGTTTCCATATTACACTTTTGTATTTGCCTGTCTTTGTAGTGCATCCATCAAAACCAATGCAAACAATTTCCTACGCAAAGGAACAATTTATTGTTCCTGACTAGTCTAAGAATTGTAAATATGTGCTCTCATTAGTTGGAAGCAAGGGGAGCGCGAGTGGTACCCAAAGTGCGGCCACTTCCTCGTGGTGTGTCCTGGGTAATTTCAATGAGCAAACAAAGAGTTGAGTAGTTCAAAGAAACAAAATGATTAAGAAAATCTTTTGAAAGCACTTTAAGTACTGTAAAGGCCTTTTTATTCGCGAGGCCTTAATTTTCGCGATTTTCGCGAGCCCTTCGTAATCGCGAAAATTTAGGCCTCGCAAATTTTTTTTTACTTTGGACTTTTTCAACTTTCGGTTCTGTACATGCAAAATTCGCGAAATTTTCGGCCCGCGAAATCACCGATATATTCATTTTCGCGAAAATTACGGCCCGCGAAATTAAAGGCCTTTACAGTAAATATTGATAGGAAATATTAAATTATAAAATTTCTGCTCAATATTGAAAATGTCAGAAATTTCGGAAAATTTGATGAACTTTGGGTCTACAGACTAAAATCATAATCTACAATGGTTTAAAAAATTTCTCGTTTTTTTTTTTTTTTTTTTTTTTTCAAACCTTTTTCGTCCATTTAATAACCACCCGTCACTAGTTTTATCATTTGCAATATTTTTTCAAAAAAATTGCAAAATCTAAAAAAAAACAAAAATTCACAACTTTAGCCAAATGCGCAGACTAAGGATGATGTCGCAAAAGTGAAATATTTTACAGAAATGTTACTTATCCTCATTTACAGTAAATGAAAGGTACCCGTTTACGAAAATCAAAAATTCATTTTTTTCGCTCCACCCAGGGACGTCATTTCAAGTTTCTCCGGGGGAGGCAAAGAGTGCAAACACAATGCAATTTCATCGAAAAACAGCAAAAACCACGCCCCTTTATATGTAAATACATTGACTTCTCAAACCAGGGGGGGGGGGCAGTTAATCCAGGGGGGTGCAGAGCTCAAGATGTTGAAAGCGAAAAGAATCCAGTCGCACAATCCGAAATGTAACCCTTCGCGCAGCGCTCGATCTCCCTCGCTCATGTTTAGGGAACCCTCCTGCATGAGGAAACAACTTGTACACTAAAGGTTAGACAGCGTATTTTGTGACTCGTGCCTCTCTACATGCGCTGTCAATAACACGTTTGGGGGGGGGACGTACTTCGACGGAACGACGACCAGTCATTCTGCCCGAAGGACGATATGTCACGACCTTGTTTTTTGCACGGAACCTCAAAACTTTAAACTAGAATATCTCTTCGAGTTTTGATCGCGCATCTTTCAAATGTTTTGTGTTGGACTTATTTTTCAATGGAGACCATGAATAGAAGTCGACAGACCCGGAGTCCATACGGAAAATGACATTTCGTATTTTTTACCCTTTTTTTTCTCTTCAAACTTCCAAGATCTCCACTCTGCACTTCATTTTAAGCCTTTTTGCAACTCATTGGGAGTATGCATCTAAACGGATGGGTTGCGAAAATGAGAGTCCGAGCTGGAGCACCCGTGCGTCGTTTCGGCATGTCGGTACGATGTCGCTCCGTCTGCAGCTACCATTCCGTGTGCCTTTTTTTTTTTTTTTTTTTGTATTGACCCGGTGTAAGAGAGTGTGTACCGCTCATGTGAAGATATCTATTGATATATATATATATATACACCTATATGTGTTATGAATGAAGACAGAGTTTATATCTTATACTTGTTTTGTGTGTTTTTAGAGTATTTATGATCGTTGATGTTTGTGCCTTGCGACTGTAACGAAGCAATTTCAATAAAGTATCTTTTGCAATCTCGGATCTCTTTTTCCCTTCTTTCGGCTGAACCCACCGTGCCCCGAATGAATGAATGGATTTGTATGTTTTCTATCCCTCTTAGTTGAAAATGCATCAAATAACGCATGTACAGAGTGTGAAAATGTTGACAGTCGCCGCTGCTCGGACGCCAGAACCGGTACCGAACGGTACCGCATAGGCGGATTTAGGACAGAAAACCTGGTGGGGGGGGGGGGGGGCAAGGTTTTTTTTTTTTTTTACTATCAGCTACTACTGTCACCCCCCCCCCCCCCCCAAGGCCGTTTGATTATAGCGTTGCAAGTTTATGTGCTAATTAACGTGTACTAATAAAGAATCAATACATGGACATCTACGATGGGTGAGGTTTTTTTGGTTTCGTTACTAAAAATAGTTTTACCTTGATAATTTTCAAGATTTATAAAATATAAATTTGAGCATTTTACTTTATAAAATCATTACACACAATAATTATAAAGTACTTATAACGTTATTACTGTCTCTGTAAGCCTTTTGAAACATGCTTAGTTGAACAGAATTTGTACTTCACAATTTATAAAATTAATAATCACCTCGTTTCGTTTCACTTTATTGTTAATTGATTGATAAATTCAAATATAAATCTCTCACACGTTGCGCTATTGCATGGTAAAGTCAAGGATATCTTTAATAGCTTTTTTACATTAGATAGAGGTCAGCGTCATTCGACAGCACTTCTTTCTTCAATTCCTCCACTAACATTTTTAATTGCATATCCTTTGTACTCCTACCCGAATTGAGAAAAACATTTCGTAAAATTGCCATTTCAGCTTTGAGAAGCGGTTTATACAGCTCCAAAGCTGAATAGGAATCGACGATATTGCCGACAACAGTCCTTTAGCTTGAGGTGATTTGGGATGCCTTAGGACATCAGCTGTAGTACTTAAAACAGCCAAAAGGACTTTAAAATTTCTCTGAACAGACAAAACGGCTGTTGCCCTGCTTGCCCATCTAGTGTCACTTAGGCTGTGTATTTCATGTGGAATAGGCGTCTTAATCTTCATTTTCTTTTGAAGTTCCCTCATTTTTGATCAAGTATCAGGAAAAGAAAAATAAACATACTATGATGGTAAAACATTAAAAAAGGAGCAACTTATATTGTTACTTTTACATGCATTAACGATCACAAGATTTAATTTGTGCGCCAGACAGTGCACATACATTGCGTAAGGATGCTGGCTCCGAACTATTGTTTGCAGTCCATGATTAACACCTGACAATGCACTTGCTCCATCATAAGACTGTCCTATCGTGGTAGCATGTATTCCAATTTCTTCCAGAAATGGCAGTATTACATCGGCAAACGTTTGCGCCGTCCGAGACTGAGAAACATCTTTCATTGCTGTAAGCCTCTCTTTAATTTCATTGTTATGAAAATATCTAACGCAAATGCATAGCTCCTGAACTTTGTGGGACTTGGCTTCGTCCACCATAAGAGAAAAACATTCTGCTTCATTAATTTCTGCTACAATTTTACGTAATACTTCATCTGCTACAATTGCTAAGATTTCATTCTGTGTAGAATGACCAGTGAGGTTAAAATACCGCTCATATTTATCTTTAAAATGTTTATCATACTCGCTGAAAAGCTCACAGAGTTCCAAATAATTGCCTTTATTATTTGACTGTTCATCATGCCCTCGGAAGAGCATGCCTTGCTTAGCCAAATAAACCAAAATATCTAAATTTGTCTTGAAGTAGTCCCTATTATCAAACACAAGTTTTTTGTGGGATTCAGATACTTGTACCGCCACCGATTCTGTTGGTTTTTTAAAATTGACTAATTTTGCCATTGTCAACGTATGAACTTGACTGACTGCATGCTTTTCAAGTTTGTCCGCAATCTTCTTCCAATTATTTAACCCTTTTTCAGTAAGTACATTTTCTCTTGAATTGGAACAAAACATACGACAAGCAAAACAGAATACACTGTCTGTGCTGACTCAAGCCAATCAAATTTATATTAATAGCAAGGACTAAATGTGCGATATTTGTGGAAGGGTAAGAAATCAATTGTGCACGGGCTGGGCGTTTCTAAATTTCCCAGATCACAAACAGATTTTTTTTTTTGCACTCAAGCATGGATCTTTGGTACTAATTAGTGTTTCTGCATTGACATGATTTACATTATTTTTTGATGATGAACTTGTAGATGCACCAGCAGCACCAGTGCAGTTGCTTTGATCTTTATTAAAAAATGATCAAATGTCTCCAGACCTGACCATTTCAGCAGTTAAATAATGAATTCATGCCACACAAAAAAATCAAAGCACGGTGTATAAAAAGTTGTAAAAAATTACAACCACTTTCTCAACTATTCGATGAACTGCGCTGGGTTTTATTTTGTTTTTCTGGGTTTAAAAAAATTTCAGTAATATAAACTTGTTTTCCTTATTCCTTTCTTATTTGGAATCTGGAATAATAATAATAATACGCTAATGTAATTACTCATGTACGGATTTATATTATTATGAATTCAAAAAATATTGTTTGAGGGCACTAAGTAAGCAAAATAAAAATTCATCGAATTATGAGAAAATGTTGTTCACTTAAAATGAGTGACGCGGACTACAGTGCTACACATGATATTATTCTTGGTACATATAGGTACATGTTTGAGAAAAAATTCGAGTTATCGAGAATAAGGAAAAAATACTGCGCGTTAAAGAGAAAAAAATCATAAAAATTCATTTCGAAAGGTCAAAATATTTGAGTTATCGAAGTTCGAGTTATCGCGAGTTGACTAATTCGTTCTTGGAGTAAATCGCGCACAAACACACACAAACGGGGAATCTATAGTGTATATCATGTTTTCAAAAAGGTAAAAACATGTTTTAAACTTTCGTCCATGTTTGTTATTCTTAAAAAAAATCAAATGTGATCAAGATTTTCCTCAAAAAAACTGGGGGGGCAGTGCCCCCCCCATAAATCCGCCTATGGTACCGTCCCTCCGTAGAGAGCGAGGAAAGGAGTACCGGCATATTGGGGATTCATAATACTAAATCAATGCGAGCGGAACTTCCGAGAAGGGATCGTAGAGTCGAGTGGCAATGTTTGCCGAATAATAAAATGCACGCATCTAATGGAAGGGAGGCAGAGGCATTTGAACATTGTAATTTTGTCTCCAAATTCACCGAATCATCGGATTTCCCCCCCCCCCCCCCCAATAAAATGTGTGTGTGTGCCAGCATGTATGTGAGTTTACCAGTCAGTAGCGCCTTTTTATATAGACTGCCCAAGTTGAGAGATTTTGTTCTGCTTACAGCATATTACACTACACACGTTATATCTAGTTCACACAGGAGGTATGATACTGTTTCAAAAAATAAAGATGCAATAGCATTCATCAAAAAGAAAATAAAAAAGAAAGAAAGAAAGAAATATATTTCAACATTATTTCTTACTTGGGACTATCTAGCTCTATATTTGTCTCTAAAAGAGTTAAAATCTTTAGACTATTTTAACATAGCTGAATCGATAAATGTGTCAAATAACTCACAACAGTGTATTTATTTCTAATTCTGAGTTGAGATTTTTGGGGAAACTTTATTGTTACAGATACTTAACAATTAGAAGGCCAGTAAAATTGAGTTCAGGCTCTATTGGATAAAAAGTACTTAAAATCACATACAACATACATTACTTTTTTATTAGTATTTTATTAGTATACATTACTTTTTTATTAGTAAGGCTCGGCCGATGGCATTTTTTGGCCGATGCCGATTGTTCAAAATTGGCCGATGGCCGATTCTTTCCCTCTTCCATCGGCCGATGGTAAAAAAAATCAAAAGATGAGAAAAATAAATGTTTATAAGAGATTTGATGGGTCATTTCCTTCTATTTCATTTCATTCTACTTCTTTTCAGTCATTCAGATTTTGGGACTAAATTTCTATTTTACTACCACTCGAAAAAGATTATATGAGGGAGAGAGACGCAGTAAGTTGAGAACTCATTCGTACCATTTGTACTAGGTGTTGTCATGCAGATACTTTCTCAGCTGCAATCCAATGTTCCAAATGTGCTTTTTACTTTTTCTCTTTTTGACTAATCAATTTTAATTTCAATGCAGACTAATATCATAAACTAGTGACAACTGAGTGATATAATCGCAAAGTATTTTATAACTAACAAAAAAAGATACAACAAAGATGGAGAAAAAATAAGATGCTGAATTCGGTATACTGCTGGGCGGTGTTTGACAAAATTCGTATTAAAATTGTCGATTTGTCTCATGAATCTCTGTAAAGCAATTCCGCATCGGTTCGCAATATATTCTCTTTTATTCATGAATTAAGTTCCACGTACATGTACGAAAACGTTTTGATAAAAATCTGAAACGACACTGTGTTTAGTAACAGGCAACTGCTTTATTGTTTAACATAAACATAAAAAAAATAATAAAATGTGGATTTGGATACACCAAACTTGGTAAAAGAACTTCCCATTATGTTGTTTAATCATAAAAAAAAAAAAAAAAAAAAAACAGCGAAAAAGTCAACAAATTACACTGTGTGAGTAAAAAAGTTCTTTAAGATATTTTTAAACCATAAAGTTAAACAAAACAAGAAGTTCTGTCAAGAAGTAAACGAGCCTACTTTTCCGTACATCGACATCGGTATTCTAGCATCTGATCAACTGATTTCTGAAAACCAAATATGCAGATTTTATCTGATGAACTAGACACTTAAAAAGTAAACGAAAAAAATAAAGTTTTTGCATCTTTAAAACAATACAGCTTTTATGGTTCTTCCGCAGAAAAATTAATTAATTGTTTTGAAAAAAGAATTAGAAATAGAAAACAAATCAAAACACATTTTATCAAACCAAAAAAAAAAAACTCCCGTTTCTAAAAATAAGTCTCGATTTTTATTTTTAATCCGTTGCTAATAATTAAAAACAAATAATTGTTCAAATAAATAATAAATGTTCTCTGGGTCATTCTAAGGCCCCTATATATACGAGCCGGCGCATCAAGATTAAGTTTCACCACTTTAGATCCAGCGCGTGTTTGTGTGTTTGAGAGGTTGTCTTTTCTGGCCCAAGATTTTTCTGGTAACCCTACTCCGCAACAATGAAAATTTGAAAGTAAAAGTTAAGGAATTGGATCCAAAGTGGTGAAACTTAATCTTGATGCGTCGGCCTGTCTATATAGCGGCTCTAGGTCATTCCATTTTAAATTAACAAATGGGGTGCGCATCACCATTTTTGATTTTGATGAAAATTTGCATGTGTATTCCTTTTACTTCCCAGAGCTCAAAATAGTGTTAATTTTATTTTTAAAAAATTTACCTTTTGATATATAGGCCATTTTTGTTGTTGGCAGCAGCGAAAATCGGGCGTTTTGATGCTTTGTTTTATGAACTATAACATTTTTTGTATCAAAGATTTTGAGCTCAAACATAGCTCATTGGAAAGCTAAGAAAAAGATCTTTTTATATATGCTATCAATAAATTTCAAATTTAAAAAATATATTTATTTTTTCAAGGTCAAAGTTCACGACGAAACGGACATTTTTTACTACTTTCGAAAATTAAAAAACCCATGAGGGGTTAAAAGTAACAAGCCCATTTTTTTATCATATATTCATAGTCATGATTACTTACTGTATAAAAAAATTGGCTTGTTACTCCACCCCCTTTATGAGATATGCCCCCCCTAAACTTGTAAATTTTTTTAAAAATCCAATTTTCAACGCTAAAAAATGGCATGGGGGGGGGGCAAGTTATTTTTTTTTTATTTGTGGTATTTTAAGTACTTTTTACCAGCTTTCTAATAAAACAAAAGTTGCTTTGTTATTTGAAGGCGTTTGGCAGATATAAGGGATTGAAATTTCAAAAAATTGTACAAAAACAACACGATTATTTTCATTTTTTAAAATCTTTTTTTTTATTTAAATGTAATTATTTACCTTATTCTTTGCTTTAAATGCTAAAAAAGACGAAGAAGACCAATGAAGAAACATATTTAAAGTTTAATAAGATAATTTAATATTGTTACAAATCTTGTAAATAGTTGTTGTTTTTCTTGCCTTGCATCATTTTCACTAGTTTTGGTTTGATCTGGCGACATGTTGCAAAAGTATCTGAAGATATCACTTGTATACCGGCCTTGTAACGTTTTGTAGTTTTTACACTTGCCTTACATTTAATAAGCATGAAGACATTTTCGCGTGGTTTTACTTTTTATTACTAGAAATTTCTTGAATGGATTATTTAAGTTATGAATGAACAGAATACTCCAGATTTTGCTAGAATGTTGTGGAAATATCCTTCCGAGTATAAATAGCTGGCCTTGAACACAGTCAGTTAGTTCTTTTCAGATTTGATGTCTGGTAGACTCGTTTTTATTCGCTCGGGCGAATGGTTGTTTTGCTTTTGTAATTTTCTTAATTACTGTTCACGTTAGATACGAGGTGCTGAGTTACTGTTGAGAGTACAGTGTACTGTTTGCTACCTAATTGCTGGATGTTTAGCAATTGTTTCCTGCTCCTTTTGTAAATAGTGTACATACTTGTAAATAAATTTATAGTTACTTCCTCAAGATTGGAATGCTCATTTAAAGAAAGTTGAAGGTGCTACGGACTCGTTACAATTTTGGTGCCCAACGTGGGGCATCTTCAAGGATTTTCTTGGGATTATCCGTGAACTTGGATTTTTCTTCCTGAGGACTTTTTGACTTCGAAATTTTATGGTGATTACTCGAGCAATGGAGGAACAACTGAAACAACTCCTTGATGCGATCAACGCTGTTAAAAGTGACATGATTGCGAGCATGGTTGCTAATCAAGAGCAAATAAAGAATGATATGGCGACTCTGACTACTAATCAAGAACAATTAAAGAGTGATTTAACCGCTAGCATAACTTCAAGTCAAGAAAAAATTAAGAGCGATCTAACGTCAATGAAAAGTTAGGTGGAAAATAAATTTGCCAATATGGAAAATAAAGTGGAGGCTCTAGAAGAGAAAGTTGACAGCGTTGAAGATCGAATCACCTCAGTAGAAAATCATGTGGAAAAGAAAATTAAAGAGCTTGAATCAAAGTTATCAGGATCCTGCAACAGCTCAAGTGACTGTGCAGCGGCAGCTGGAACTTCTCGTCCATCAATTAAACTGTCCACATTTGACGAGAAGACCTCGTGGAATATTTACAAGAAGCAGTTCCTCATCGTTGCAGAAGCAAACTCCTGGGACTCTTCCACGAAAGCCTGTCACCTTGCAGCCTCGCTGAGAGGGGATGCAGCCGACATACTACAAACCTTCCCAGAGGACAAGCACCGCGACTTCGAAGCCTTATCATCGGCCTTGGAGCTTCGATTTGGCGAAACATGCCAAAAAGAATTCAGCCAACGCCAGCTCAAATCCCGACTCCAGAGGGCTGGAGAGACTTTGCAAGTTTTTGCAGCAGACGTTGAGAGGCTTTCCCATCTCGCCTTCTCGAACTGTCCTTCGAATATTCGCGGTAGTCTGGCTCTGAACTACTTCATAGACGGAGTGCGAAGTCCAGAAATTCAGACGGCTCTCAGGATGGCGGACATCAAAGATCTTAAATCCGGTCTGGTCTACTCAATGAAGTTCGAGGTTGTACAGCAAATATCCCGCAAGGATCGCCATTCAACCAGGGGCGTGGAAGTGAGTGTTCAGGATTCGAACTCAATTCGTCTCTCGGAAATTGAGCGACAAATCAAAGAGATCTCGGAGATCCTGAAGAAGACTAGCAAAGACCAAAGTAGACAACCACTGAAGTGCTGGAAATGTGGCGGTGAGGGCCACGTACGAAGGAATTGCGAAACTCGCCAAGAAAAAAAGACGTCTCTCAAAGTTTTCCAGATTTCCCCAAGAAGTGGCGGCTGCAACGGACTCTTCATTTACGCTTATGTGAATGGGTTTCCCTGCGAAATGATTGTGGACACCGGAGCCAACGTTACCATCATTAGGGCTGATGTGGCTCGTCGATTTGGACTCATGATCTTATGGACGCCACCCTGCGTTACTCTCCAAACTGTGACAGGTGACGAAATCGAGATTGAAGGAAAAGTGAACTTAGAAATAATGTTCGGGAGCGCCACTTACCATCACACGGCATTCGTCGCTGACATTACAGATCCTTTCATTCTCGGACTGGACTTTTTGAGAAAATTTGATTTTTCTATCGACTTTAAAAATAATGAGCTGCACTCGATGAGGGAAGACATAGCAATTTTCAATGCTGAAATTAACTTAAAATCCGTTCATCAAATAATAGCCCAAACAGATTTATTGATTCCTCCTAGATCAGAAGTAGTACTAATACCTGGCTCCATCAAGGAAAGCAACAGCTTTAAATTCGGCCTAATTGAATATCCTAACCAGAATAATAGCCCAAAAGGAGTACTAGTGGCATCTAAGCTTGTGGACCTTTCAAGGAATGCAGTTCCTGTGAGAGTTGCCAATGTAAGTGAAAGACCGAGGAATATTAAGAAATTGAGAAGTGATGGCAACTTGTACTCCCGTAAACTGCATCATCAGAAGAATTGATTCCTCCGAGGCTGTGTCTTCTGAGTCGTTGACTTCGAAATTAATTGGGAGTGCATCATTATCGAAGGATCAAAGATACGCTGCGGAAAAATTAGTGGACAACTTCAAGCAGGTGTTTTCATCTACATCCGAGGATGTTGGTCGCACGAATTTAACGCAGCATAGGATCGACACTGGAGATCATCCCCCTATCAAGCAGCATCCAAGACGACTACCGTTCGCCAAGAAGGAAGAGGTTGAGATCCTCGTAAAAGAGATGCAGGAGAATGACGTCATCGAACCCTCATCCAGTCCTTGGGCATCCCCTATCGTCTTGGTCCGAAAGAAAGACGGCTCCACCAGATTTTGTGTTGATTACCGACGCCTGAATGACATCACCAAGAAGGACAGTTACCCTCTTCCACGGATCGATGACACTCTGGACACCCTTTCCGGACACCAGTGGTTTTCGACCCTGGATTTAAAGAGCGGCTACTGGCAGGTGGAGATACACCCCGTCGACCGAGAGAAGACGGCGTTTACAACCGGACAAGGCTTGTGGCAGTTTAAAGTGATGCCCTTCGGCCTCTGCAATGCACCAGCCACTTTCGAGCGTCTTATGGAATCAGTGTTACTAGGACTCTCTTATGAATCCGGTCTTGTCTACTTGGACGACATCATCATCATAGGACGCAGTTTTGAGGAACATTTGGCTAATCTTAGGAAGGTGCTGAAAAAGCTTAAGGAAGCCAACCTGAAGTTAAGCCCGTCCAAATGTAATTTGTTCCGCCGTGAGGTGAACTACCTTAGTCACATTATCTCTTCTGAGGGTGTACGAACAGATCCAGACAAAGTATCTGCAGTCAAGAATTGGAGCCGCCCCGAAAATGTCCATCAGCTGCGAAGTTTCCTGGGGCTCTGCATGTACTACAGGAAGTGTGTGAAGGGCTTTTCCAACATTGCACGACCTTTGCATAAGCTGACGGAGAGCAAACAAAAATTTGAATGGTCCAAAGAATGCGAGGATGCATTTCTACAGCTGAAGGAGGCTTTAACATCAACGCCTATTCTCTCTTATCCTCAGCCTAAAAAATCCTCCATACTTGACACTGATGCGAGCCACGAGAGCGTTGGAGCTGTTTTATCTCAAGAAATAGACGGTAACGAACATGTCATCGCCTACTGGAGCAAATGCTTATCTAAGTCGGAGCGAAATTATTGTGTCACGAGAAAGGAATTGCTCGCCATAGTTAAAGCTGTAGAACATTTCCATCATTACCTCTACGGCCCTAAATTCCTGCTCCGAACAGATCATGCCTCTTTAACTTGGCTTTTGAATTTCAAGAATACAGAGGGCCAGGTAGCCAGGTGGATACAGCGGCTTCAGGAATATGACATCAAGGTTAAGCACCGAAAAGGTTTGTCATACGGTAATGCAGACGCATTATCAAGAAGACCTTGTTCTGAGAACTGCCATTATTGTTCCCGAATAGAGAAACAGTACGGGACGACAATCCCTACGGCCTGTCAAGTTACTGCTACTTCATCATCTTCAGATCCTGATCCATGGAGTGACGACCAAGTAAGAAAAGATCAGCTTGAAGACCCAGACCTAAAGCCTATCATAGAGTTAATGGAAAAGGACAGTCGGCGACCTAGTTGGCAAGACGTTTCTATCTACAGTCGTGCAACGAAAAGATACTGGGCTCTATGGAAATCCCTCCACTTGCGGAATGGCGTCCTGTATCGGAAATGGGAATCTGACGATGGTAAAGCATTCAAATGGCAGTTACTCCTTCCCAGATCAAGAATTCCAGACGTTCTAAAGGAATTGCACAGTAGTCCGACTGGAGGACATTTTGGTGTCTTGAAAACCCTCCACAAGGTTCGAGAGCGCTTCTTCTGGAGCAAGGCGAAGGATGACGTGGAGAAGTGGTGCCATTCTTGTGACGCCTGTGCTGCCCGTAAAGGACCGAAGAGAAGAAGCCGCGGGAAGCTACATCTTTACAACGTAGGAGCTCCTTTCGAACAAATCGGGATCGACATTCTTGGTCCTCTACCGAAAACTACTGATGGGAACAAATACATCCTCGTTTCAATTGACTATTTCACCAAGTGGCCCGAAGCATATTCCATTCCGGATCAAGAAGCTACCACTGTAGCAGAGACTCTAGTCCAGCATTGGATCTCGAGATATGAGACACCTTTGCAGATCCACTCCGATCAGGGAAGAAACTTCATCTCTGCTGTGTTTAAGGGCCTATGTAATATCCTCAAAATTGAGAAAACTCGAACGATACCACTACACCCACAATCGGACGGCATGGTGGAGAGATTTAACTGGACAATCCTTAATAATCTCTCGCTTATGGTCTCCAAAAATCAACAGGATTGGGACAAGAAACTTCCTCTGTTCCTGCTGGCCTACCGCACTGCTGTCCATGAGACCACCGGATATTCCCCATCACAGATGCTCTTCGGCCGAGAGCTTCGGCTACCTTGTGATCTTGTCTTCGGTCTCCCCTCCAGATGCGCCTTCATCGCCTGAGGAGTACGTCCAGAATCTCCAGGCCCGGTTGGAAGACGTTCATCACTTCGCACGGGAGCGAATCAACATCGCGACGGAGAAAATGAAGACCCGATACGACACAAGGTCCACTGGCCATGACTTTCAAGAAGGTGACAAGGTATGGCTATGGAATCCCATCCGACGTAAAGGTCTATCACCCAAATTGCAGTCGCATTTCGGATGGACCCTACACAGTCCTCCACCGGCTGAACGACGTCGTAGTGAGGATCCAGAAGTCATCACATTCAAAACCTAGAGTTGTACATTATGATCGGCTAGCCCCATACTATGGCCATAGTTCGTAAAGTAAATCTAAAGCTACCATGGTAACTTGTTTGTAAGTTTTGTAAGTAACTTTTGCCTTTAATTGTTTGTAATATTACTTTATCAATGTTATTATTTCTTTCATGTTCTCACTGTTATTGTTTACGATTGGCTATCATGTAATGTGTGGGTGCATCTGTAAATTTTCTCTTGCTTCCTTTCTAGGGATTTTACTGCGCGGGACGTGCAGTCCTTGGGAAGGGGGCAATGTTACAAATCTTGTAAATAGTTGTTGTTTTTCTTGCCTTGCATCATTTTCACTAGTTTTGGTCTGATCTGGCGACATGTTGCAAAAGTATCTGAAGATATCACTTTTATCACTTGTATACCGGCCCTGTAACGTTTTGTAGTTTTTACACTTGCCCTACATTTAATAAGCATGAAGATATTTTCGCGTGGTTTTACTTTTTATTACTAGAAATTTCTTGAATGGATTATTTAAGTTATGAATGAACAGAATACTCCAGATTTTGCTAGAATGTTGTGGAAATATCCTTCCGAGTATAAATAGCCGGCCTTGAACACAGTCAGTTAGTTCTTTTCAGATTTGATGTCTGGGAGACTCGTTTTTATTCGCTCGGGCGAATGGTTGTTTTGCTTTTGTAATTTTCTTAATTACTGTTCACGTTAGATACGTGGTGCTGAGTTACTGTTAAGAGTACAGTGTACTGTTTGCTACCTAATTGCTGGATGTTTAGCAATTGTTTCCTGCTCCTTTTGTAAATAGTGTAAATACTTGTAAATAAATTTATAGTTACTTCCTCAAGATTGGAATGCTCATTTAAAGAAAGTTGAAGGTGCTACGGACTCGTTACAATATTTTTAACACCTGGGAATATAGAATACCACTAAACTTGTCTGATTTTTAAACATCTGATTGCTACCTACCACAGGACTGAGCATTTCTTAACTTGTCCAGGATTGTTCATACCATGTGGTCATCCTTGTTCTGGCTTGCTCTCACATGTGTATCTTAGTTGTCTTTCAAATCCTGAAAGAAGTAGGTTGTTGAGCTAGTGTTTCTGCTGTAAAATCTTGTGAAGCTGATGCGATTTCTTTTTATTTCAAGTTCATTCATATTCACAGAATGTTTTGTTAAAGATAAAAGAAGAAATTCTTTAGAATCCTTAAATATAAATTTAAATTTCTTTCTACATGTAAACTGTGAATAAGTTATGGATAACCCTAAATGCTCCATAGGAGTTTTTGACTATGATGATTGTAATATTTTAAGTTACAGTAGGCAGTCTACTGTAAATAGTATTTCTGAGTACAGTGATGATGATAAAACTTTACTGCACCTGAGAACTGGGTGTAAAACTATTGAAACTGTTTGTACCCAGTAGCGTAGCTAGGGGGCCCAGCGCCCGTGGCGAACTTGAAAAATTGCGCCCCCCCCCCTTAGAGGTCGCTCTGATGGGAGGTCACTGCGATCCCCCAAAATGTCCTTACTCCAAAAGTTTTGATTGATTTATTCCAAAAATTTGCAGATAATATTGCAATCATTTTTTTATTTTTTTTTCTTCCAGCATTTTAAATGATGCTCAGTGTTCCCCCTCTGGTTATGTTTGTATTCAAGCTTTATGTTTTTCACCTTTTTTGACCAAATTGAGAATTTTTGCCTTTCCAATAATTGAGTATATATTGGGAGATGGTTATGAGTTTTTGGAAAAGAGAAGTACTTCTTTTTTTTTGTGTGTGTGTCGTAACACATTGCGTTACATTCATAGCGGTATTGCGAAGGTAAGCCAACTCAATCAAACGCTGACTTTGCCTTTTTTAAAAATTGACAATTTCAAAATCTGGCACAAAATATTGAAGCAAACGTCAATAAATCACATTTTAATATATTTTTCTTTTTTTTTGTTTAAAATATTTTGTACTTTGGAGGATGGTGGTGTGGCGGGGGCAGCTGCGCTCTCCCTAGCTTCCATCTGGACCGGCCCATGTCACTAAAACAAATCTATCAACAATTTAATCATCGAAGCTGATTCTTATTTTTTCGGTATAATTTGATAGACTCTGTGTGGCTTATTTAGGTAAGCCTTGTACTTTTTCTCAAAAAAATTTTAACGCATCGCTTTTACGTACGGGTCCAAGCATCAAAACTTGACTATCACCAATTTCAAAAAAAAAAATTCTAGGGTTGATTACGCGTATAAAATGATACAAAAAACTGATTTTTAAAATTTTTTTCAGCCGTTAGTTTTTTGTGTGACACCGCTTAAAAAACTCGAAAAATGGAAAAAAGTGAAATTTTGGTACATACAGACTCAATTTTCTCAGCTTCTATTGCAGCTAAAGTCTTTTGTTGTATGTCATTTTAAAGCTCTTTAAACAGGCTTTCATATGATATATAATTTGACAAGGTTTTGTGGTGTTAATATTTCAAGATCACATAAAGCATTATTTGACCTTGAATATTTCAAAGAGTGTATTTTTTAAAAATCTGAAAAAAAAATATATGTTACTTCCTAATGTGGTGTATATGTGCTAAAAATTTCAGAATGGGACAGCAATGGGATCTGGACGAAAAATGAAACAGATTTTTTACCCTTTTACCACTTTACTACAATGTCTATGGTTCCTGAAGATATATAATACAGAAATACTGCAAACTGTGAAATGTTATTTACAAGTGACGGTTGGCACATTCCACTTCTTGTTTTGAGACGTAATAAATCATTCCTATTGCGTTTCTCCTAAGGTCTACTCTCAAAATACACTTATAGGCACATTGAAAACATTTTCAAAGTCAGGATAGTAGAAAGAATTTGAGGGTCTATGAGGATGCAACAGCATTTTCACATTTTGATTTTCTTCATCTGTATCTAAGACACGCCGTAGCCTCCAATATCCATTATATCAGCAGGTCGAGAATCCAACCATCTCTGAGCAATCGAAATCGCAATTGACAGTTGTAGTACGTACAGTTGTAGTGTTGGAAACTGAATATGGGCAATTCCACGATAAGGTCAACCAGATGGTCAAATTTTCAAAATTAATATTTCTAAACAAACAAGATATCATTTTAAAGGTAAAGAGTTGTATATTTTGAAATGCATATCTAAATTTTGATAACTTAAGTTTTAACTAAGTTACAAGAGGTTAAACTAAGGTCAACATCCAGAGCGTTTTCAAACTACATTTTACGACTCTCAAAGAAGCTCTGTTTTTTCCAAAATATACATACTAAAATTATGAATTAAGACGAATAACTATTTACATATTCAATGTACAACAGGTGATGTTGCAAAAATGTGTTAGAATATAATTCATTTTGATTTGTGACAGAATTCCCATGGGGCACATTAAGTGTTTTACGTCCGACACCAAAATGTACGATTAATTATGCTGGGCCAATAATTTTAAAGCTACATACATCTGACTTTGTATGCAAAGTAAGATCTTTGGTCTCATTGATGTAACCTATTAACATTTTGGGACAAGTAAATATTTTTAACTAAATTCTAGGTGTCGGACGTAAAGAATTTTTTTACGTCCGACACCGTTTACGTCCGACACTGTTACATTCCTAAAATAACACTTGTTTACAACTGTGATTCTCCATATTTTGCCTTTAATTACAAAGTTAAAGTGAAGCATGATTAAAAAAATAATAATTTTGACTTTACTGTGCATACATATACTTTGAATTTACTTATTAAATAGTAAATTTTGCTTCAGAATAATACTTTAAAAGTATTCTTTCTCCTCATGAGACATTTATATTAAGACACTTACAATGCATCACAGTTGTTCTGGGAACTCTTGAATTAATAAAAAGTGTATATACATATTATTGCTTTGAAAAGAACAGCAACTCAACTCTTAAGTATTCATCTAAAGTTTTAAAGGCTAGATCATCACACAACCTGTATTCTATTTCACAAGGAGTCAGAACACATGGATTTCGTAGTTAGATTTGCACAAGTGGATGCTTGCATTTTTTATCGGTGTACTGATTAATATTCATATTTGCTGGTTGATGGTGGTTGATGCCATAGGAGGCACTGTGAAAAAAATCGTTTGACGCCGCGTTAAAGCAAGAAAAATGACGGTGACAAAAGCGAAGCGATTTTCTCAAATTTCAGCACTTTTAAATCCGAATATGCACATAAAGTATATTCCAGCAAAAGATATACACATTGATACAAAGCATTTGCATCAGCACTGGAAAGCTGTTTTCCATATTCCAAACATCAAATCTGCTCATTTTGCCAAATCAGTTGGACACAATTAAGTTCAAATTGGTGACATATCACGTGATAACGAATTAAGAACAACGTGATAACAAATTAAGAATCTTATAATTCCGGGATCGAAGAATCTGCAGATCTTGATACAGTAAGCATCAATGACTGGGTTGTGGTACGCATGATGCCATGCTTTGTCTTGGATGTATCACCAAAAAAATTACATTGTAGTATCAGTTATGCATAGTTCTAAAGGTTATTTTAAATGGCCAAGAACTGAGGACAAAATATTTTACAAATTACGGGACATTATAAACGTATTCGTCCTCCGATCCCAACAGGAAAAAGGGGGCAGTTTAAATTTGATGAACCCTTTCAAATGTTAAAAAATAATATGTGTGACCTAGGAATAAAATTTAAGCTAATTTTCTTATTTAAAACTGTAATCATTGCATTTAAGAACAACGGTTTAGGTCCAATTCGAAGAGTTTACGTCCGACACCGCAAATTTACGTCCGACACCAAGGTAAAAGTAGTTCCAAGTTCATTTTATTCAAAACAATCTAATTAAAAAACTGTAAAATATGCTTTAATCATAAGTATACTATCGATCTTAGCTGTTTTTGAAATTAAAAGGTAAGCCAATTCACAGAGTTTCAGTAAATTTTAAGTGAATCTCCAATTTTACTATTTGTGCGTTTACGTCCGACACCAACTCTTTAAATCTTCTTAATTTCTATTTAAGAGATCTATTTTAAAAAACTAACATGATTTTTTATTCATTATGATGTAGCGAGTATTTTGAATACCAACTTAATCATTTCTATTCAGTTTATATTTGATAAATGGAACTAAAACTAAAAAATATTTCTTCGTTTTTTACGTCCGACACCATGGAATTGCCCATATGCTTTCATTTGCATCTTATTCCTATTCAATGTATCTTATTTTGGAGGCAAAATGAGACTGCGTGAAATTTATAAGGCACTTCGGTCCTGGATTTCAAGAACTCAAGGACAGGATTGAAGAAGCATTTGAAATGAACTGCGTTGGAAGCATCACCTATAAACAATGGGTGCAAGTTAAGAGAAGAACATGTCTTGAGACATTGATCAAGTCTGCAGAAGAATTTATTAATACTCTTTTTGAAGAACTTCCTAAACTCATTCAGCGCTCGTTTCTTGCTACTCAACAGTCTAGCTCTATTTTACTTATCTGAAAGATAGCAGTTTCATTTTGCCACCAAACCAAGCTTGATCTATTACTTCAGTATACTATTCAGTCTACCTCACAATACAAAAAAAATCTGGTATGGACCCCACACTACTTCCTTTTACGTGTACATTTCTTAGTAGTTGCCTTAAGTGTTAAAAAAAGTAGGGTAAAGTGGGGTAATTGTGTACCTGTTTTGACGAAATTCAACTTCTTCAGTCTCTGGTGGGGAGAGGGTTATTCAGAATTTTATTTTTTTATATCATCTTTTAGCGGCGTTTCTCTAGATTACAAATCACCCAAAGAATTTTTATAAAACTATTTTTTTCATGGTTGTATTGCTATGTTTTTAAAACCACCTCCGAAGTACACATTTGCCCCACAAGTTGGGGCAAATGTGTACGCCGCATGAAAATCCTATACAATTCAGTTGTTTTGCTGTTGGGCCAAATAAGTACAAAAGAGCAGTTAAGGACAAAAAATTCTGTATATGATTTTTTTATTTCCGAATATTCCAGCGGAAGCTATGCAGTTTTTTTGTTGCCCACCTTCTGTCTTCTCTTAATTGGCACAGTTTACAAAGGGGAAAACAAAGTACAAAGCATAGGAGTAAAGGGTAACAAATGTCTTTAATAGCAAAATTGAAAAGAACATGTCAAAATTTGCATCTTGGAAGGTAAAAAAAAAGGAATTATAGTGGCAAGTCCTGGCTTAAATGAGAATAGAAAATTTGAGTGAGACCTCCAGCAACTCTGCTAACCCATGTTGTAGAAGAAAAATTTAACTGGGAATATCAAAACACCTCTTCTTCCAACAGATGGCTCTGGAAACTTGGTGACAGTAGCATTGCCATCGATTTCGCTAATATCTTCTGAGTGAGGGTAAGCGAAAGTGTTTTCTCCTTTTTTTTCAATTAATTTATTGTGAGGAGGTCAATCAAACATTTGGGAACAAAAATATAAGCCCTAATAAGATTGTAAAAGTCTAATAAGGAGTGGGTGAATGTGTATTCTATTTAAATTTTGTTTGTGGTAAATCTGTACTGTAGTACACATTTGCCCCAGGAGAAAATACACATTTACCCCGTGACTGGAAACAAATCGGGGTAAATGTATACCCCAACATTATGTACAGGTAAACATTAATTTAACTAATCTGCAGCCATTAATGAAGAAAACAACTTACCTTCAAGTGATTTATCCAAGAACTAATCAAATCTAGCTGAAAATGGTGATCCTGCAGCACTGTAAACAAAAGTCCACGAAATGTGATTCATAACGAAACAAGAAGTTCTGTCAAGAACTAAACGAGCCTACTTTCCCGTACATCGACATAGGAGCCAATATTTAGAAAAGTGCCAATTTGAAGTTGAAGTTTTCTGAAAAAAAATTTTTTTGCAGAAAAAAACTAACATTGGATTTTAAGTCTAAATTGGGTCTAAATGCAAGAAAATAAAAGGGGGGAGGTCAAGGAAGTTATTTACCCCCTCCTTAGATTACTCACTTTTAAGCCGTTACAGATCTGATGAATGTTACAGATCTGATGTTAATATGAGTTACATATTTGAGTTTATGCTTTCAGTTTTCGTTAACATCTCTAAATATGATATCATTTCCTTGCATTTTTAACATAGAATCAAGATAATTATATTAAAATATATATATTAGGCTAAAAAATCAAATTTCATTATAAAAAAGCACTTCTTGGAAATAAAAATGAGCGATAAGGTTTTTAGATAAAATAAATTATGAGATTACCAAATCCAAGCTAATAAAACATTTGTTTTGTTTTGAAACAACACACAACTTCAACTTTTTCAACACACAACTCTGCTGCTTGCTTTTCTTTAATTAGTTGCAGGAAATTTAATTTCTTGATCAGAAATTCAAATTTAGCATGCTAGTTATTATCTAGTTATTTAGCGAAGTTATGAGAAATTGAAGCACCAAAAAAAATAATAAATAAATAAATAAATAAAATAATAATAATTAATTAACTTAATTTCTGCAGTGTCAATTTTTCTTATTTTACTAACTTCTATTGTTAGGTCATACAAACCACAAATGAAGCAATTGTACTAAAACTCATTGCTTTTCATTTTTTAAGAACAAAAATATTCAATATATATGGCTAAAACCTATGATTTTTGCTTTTTATAATTCTGAAACGTGTGAGTTAGTTCTGTAACATATTCGCTGTTTTTCAATGTTACCGCTCTGACTGTTACCGATCTGACAAACTGACAAAGTTTTTTTTTTATTTCCGAGTCGATCGCACTAAACCAAAATCAAACACGTGGTTTTTTTCACTTGTGATAAAGGATTACACTTATATATAAAATAATTTTTAAAATAATAAAAACTGCGCATTTTAGAGCGTGTTACCGATCTGATGACTCAAATGACACACATTTTATAAAATCACTTTAAAAAATCTTACATACAATTTTAGATGCAGAAATGCAAATTTTTAATTACGATTCGATAAAACATCCCACCAGGTACTCAGTATCACGTGGTATAGGTGCAGGAAATGATTTTGGGGGCCTAAACATAGATCGGAAGTTATTGTTACCACTCTGACGGCGGAACTTGGGACACGCTTATTTCGCATTCCCTAGAAAATCAGAAATCAATTAAAACAAAAATGAAGTAAAATATTAACAAAGGGGTCAAAATAGAATCGTTTTTTGTGCAAGTGCATTTTTTTGCGAAGTTAGAAAGTGTGCATGACCTGTTTGCATGCTAAGCTTTGCTACTGGGGACACGTTACCGATCTGATTTTTGATGTATAAAAACAATATTTTCTGAAGAAAAAAAAATTTTTTTTCTGATGTTTTTTGATGAAATGAAAGCAGAACCTTATCTTCTTTCTGGGGAAAATTATTTTTTTAACTAGTTATTGAAATACTAGGGAAAATTCGCTTGGGACTCAAATTGGCACTTTTCTAAATATTAGCTCATAGGCATTGTAGCATCTGATCAATATTCTCTTGATTATCTAAAACTAAAAATTATGTCAAACATATCTTTTTGCACTTAAAGCTGATTTCTGAAAGCAAAATATACCCCTCTCATCAGATAAAATAGACACGTAAAAAGTAAATAAACGAGTCAATAAAGTTTTGTCGCACCTTTAAAAGAATGTAACTGCTATAGTTCTTCCGTAGAAAAATTCCACAATCGTTTTCAAAAGAAAAAATAAATAAATAAAATAAAAGTACAAAGAACTTCAAAACACATTTTATCAAAGAAAGAAAAAAAAACTCGTTCGTTAATAAAATGTCTTGAATTTCATTTTTAATCCGTTGCCAGTTGTTAAATATAAATAAGGAATAAAATGCTCTCGTGAATGAAAAATTTTTGTTAACAAAAAAAATCGTCTGGTAAAAAAAAATAATAATAAATTAAACAAAACAAATAAATAAATATACAAAAAATCGTCTGCCCAGTCAGTCATTTTTTCTGAAACTGCATTTCCGCCATGTTTGCGGAGTCGGAGTCGGAATCAGAGTCCTCACAGAAGATTATTCAAAAAAGTACTTTACAATACATTATTTATCAAAACCATTTTCTTACAAAGTTAGTTTGAAGGAAATCCGCCTTGAAGTTCAGAATCAACATTCAATTTAAATTTCTCCGTAGGCGCTCATGTTAAAATGTTTTCTGAACGGTTCATCATTGAACGAAAAATGGTTCAAATTGAAAAGTGAAATATAGGAATGAGCCTCTCCGAGATCTTTCGAACAAAAAAAAGTTTATTCAATTCGGACGGTTCACTTAAAAGTTATTAGGTGGGGAAAGGTTGTTTGAACAGTTCAATGTTGAACAAAAAAAATGTTCAAACTGAAAATTTAAATACGGTAATGAAGCATCCTTGCTGAGATCTTTTGAACAAAAAAAAGTTTGTTTAAATCGGACTGTTCATTCAAAAGTTATTAGGTGTGAGAGCTTGTTTGAACGGTTCAATGTTGAACGAAAAATTGTTCAAATCGGAAATTTAAAAACGGGGATGAAGTATCCTTGCCGAGATCTTTCGAACAAAAAAAAGTTTGTTTAAATCGGACGGTTCACTCAAAAGTTATTAGGGGTGAGAGCTTGTTTGAACGGTTCAATGTTGAACGAAAAATTGTTCAAATCGGAAATTTAAAAACGGGAATAAAGTATTCTTGATAAGATCTTTCGAACAAAAAAAACTTTATTCAATTCGGACGGTTCACTTAAAAGTTATTAGGTGGGGAAAGGTTGCTTGAACGGTTCAATGTTGAACGAAAAATTGTTCAAATCGAAAATGTAGATACGGGAATGAAGTATCCTTGAAAAGACCTTTCGAACAAAAAAAAGTTTGTTCAAATCGGACTGTTCATTCAAAAGTTAGTATCGCGGGACCGGTTGTTTGAACGGCTCAAAGTTGAACCAAAAATTGTTCAAATCGAAAAATCAAATATGGGAATGAGCTGTACTCGCCGAGATCTTTCCAACAAAAAAAAGTTTGTCCAAATCGGAATGTTCATTCAAAAGTTATTAGGGGGGGACAGACAGACCGACAGACCGACCGACCGACAGACCGACCGACAGACCGACCGACGCACAAATTCCCCATCTCAATACCCTACTTTCAAATTTTTAATTTTTCGATATTTATTTCATTTTTTTTGTTTCTTTTTGTCTTTTTTTTACTTGGCGATATTTTTTGAACTTGGCGATATTTTTTGGACTTGGCGATATTTTTGGACTTGGCGACATTTTTTAGATGCATTAAGCCAATTTTAATGCTTTTTTCGTCTCTTTTATTTTTAACGGGAAAGTAGGCTAAAAAAAACACCTGACAAAATAGAGGCAGATTGACAAAGCCTTATTATCTGGACATAGGTACAGCCATCTGAGAAATGATCCCTGAACTACAGGTTTCCAAATGACGCCACTAGATAGCAGCTAGCTTCAGTTTTTCCTCCTTTTTTCAAATGAGTACACATTTGCCCCAAGTACGCAATTACCCCACTTCACCCTACTTGGAGTGAGCAAGGTAACAATTCAAATATTTACTCCCCTAATCTACCACGAAACAATGCAAAAATATTTTACAACGGTTATTTTTCTAAATATTTGCTGATTTTAATATCATTTAGTGAATTTTTCGCAAAATATCGCCAATAGCGCCAAGTTGAACCCAAATTCAAAAAATAATTTTTTCGCCAAGTGTTTGTCGCCAAGTTGGCGTCAAACACTTGGCGACCAAAAGCTTGGCGACATGTCGCCAAGTGGTGGCGCCAATTCATATCACTTGAGTCTGTATTGAAATTAACATTGATTTACCCCAAAAAAGGGGTAAAAGAACCCTTTGGGAACATTCGAATGCAATCACAAGGGGAGGTGCACAACTAGACCCCCCTCAGAGCCTACATACCAAGCTAGAAGTTTCTACGGCATATAGTTTTTGAGTTATGCGAGCCACATACGCACATACATCCGCACATAGGTACATACAGACGTCACGAGAAAACTCGTCGTAATTTACTCGCGGGTGGCCGAAATTGATTTTTCGGCTGTTTGTATGTTGTTAGGTACATATGCACGTGCTGGCAGGTCGAAAAAACTACGCGACATTCATTCAGGGGTGAGCAAAGTCAAAATTTAAACTGAAATTTGAGTGAAATTTTTTTCGTGATCACAATACTTCCTTTACTACGTAAAAGGAAGTAATAGACTAAATTTTCTTAACCTGAGTTATCATGAATCAGATTTCGGGATTAAAGCAGAGTGGCATTTTTTGGCCTAATCCCATGGCAAAAGTGCCTCTCATGGCGTAGGTGGAACTGGTAAAAGACTTGCAGCTAGAGCCAGTCGGCAAAGGATTTATGACAATCAAATCATGTCACCGCGACAGTTGTTTGATTGGGCAAATGAGTATATCAAATCAATTAATTTTCAATATTGCACAATACCAGGCACTCAGTCTTTATTGTTTTATGCCATTGAAAAGGAATCAGATGCAAGTGAAAGGATATTCAGTTTCCAACACTACAACTGTCAATTGCGATTTCGATTGCTCAGAGATGGCTGGATTCTCGACCTGCTGATATAATGGATATTGGAGGCTACGGAGCGTCTTAGACACAGATGAAGAAAATCAAAATGTGAAAATGCTGTTGCATCCTCATAGACCCTCAAATTCTTTCTACTATCCTGACTTTGAAAATGTTTTCAATGTGCCTATAAGTGTATTTTGAGAGTAGACCTTAGGAGAAACGCAATAGGAATGATTTATTACCTCTCAAAACAAGAAGTCGAATGTGCCAACCGTCACTTGTAGTAAGTAACATTTCACAGTTTGCAGTATTTTTGTATTATATATCTTCAGGAACCATAGACATTGTAATAAAGTGGTAAAAGGGTAAAAAATCTGTTTCATTTTTCGTCCAGATCCCATTGCTGTCCCATTCTGAAATTTTTAGCACATATACACCACATTAGGAAGTAACATATATTTTTTTTCAGATTTTTAAAAAATACACTTTTTGAAATATTCAAGGTCAAATAATGCTTTCTGTGACCTTGAAATATTAACACCACAAAACTTTGTCAAATTATATATCATATGAAAGCCTGTTTAAAGAGCTTTAAAATGACATACAACAAAAGACTTTAGCTGCAATAGAAGCTGAGAAAATTGAGTCTTTGTATGTACCAAAATTTCACTTTTTGCCCTTTTTCGAGTTTTTTAAGCGGTCGCACACAAAAAACTAACAGCTGAAAAAAAGTTTAAAAATCAGTTTTTTGTATCACTTTATAGACGTAATCAACCCTATATATATATATTTTTTTTTTTTTTTTTTGAAATTGGTGATGGTCAAGTTTTGTGGCTTGTTGATTTCACATGGTACGTACACCAGTTAAAAAAAGCTATACAGTCCCTCCCCTTTCTACCGAAACAAAGAAAACAAAGATTAAATCAAATACTTTTGAGAGAAAAAAAAACTGACTTCGAAACTGCTGCTGAAAATTGCTCTAAAATATCCATCCATTTTAAATACTACTACTATTCAGTGAGAGAAACATGATGCATCAATTTGTTTAAAAAAATAGATAAATAAATTTGAGATGAATACTCAAATTATCTCCCTTATTATCTATCTCCCTTTTTATTTTTTTAGCTTGGCTGCACATTTTTTAATGCAGCTGTGTTTTTATTTTCTCCCCTCCCCAGTCCCCCTCCGCTCCCAGACTCTTCCTTTCTACGGTTCATACCCCATTTCGCCTTCGAAACTTCCCATTGATATGTCACTATGAATGGAGCGATAAGGTGCTTAACAATGAACAGTAGATATCCGGAGTGCTGAGTTGACAGTTGATGTCTTCGCCTTTTACTGAGAGGGGGTTAGGGATTTTTCTAGGGATATTTCTTCTACCGTAGTTATGTAAAACTAATTATCTGGCTAGCGATCTAACCAAACTTTAATCTAAGGGTAACTCCGTATCAAATGAAGCAAAAAAAAAAAAAAAACACGGCCAGATTTTCACGAAATTTGCACTTTTTGACATCTTAAATGTATACATTATTTTTTAAAATTCTAACATTTATAATTGTTGGATATTTATTCTTTGAATTTCGTTGAAAAGCCTTTTTTAACCTTACCGGCAGACTTGAAATCATTTTACTAAAGTTCTGTGGAAGCGACCGACTTTTTAAATAACTCATTTCAAAGATAATAAGATGCAATTTTTTATGCAATTTGAATACTTTATGAAAATGTTTCTTTTTAAGCTGTAATTTAAAATTTTTGAAATAATGACATTTCAGAATTTTGTAAAAATATATGGGATTCAAAATATATTTCAATGAATATATTTGAAAGTTATCTGAGTTGGACCATGTAGAGACTAGTAATTAGCAAAAATTGAAAAATAGGGTCCTAAATTGCAAAATAGGGTCCTACATTACTTAGTGTAAATGCTGATCCCTTCATGGAGAAGACGTGTTCGATGTATTCAGTAAGATGCATTTAAAATCTTATAAGTACAGTACAAAACCGGGGTTTTATTCGGGAACCAAAAAATCGGAAAACCAGAAAATCGGGAAATTTTGTCGATTTTCCCGTCATCTTTTAAAATACGCAATTTTGTCACTTTTTAGAAAGGAAACTTTTTTTTTTTTTAAAATAAATAAATAAATAAATAAATATGAAGGGTTTCTTATGAATACCTTGTTACTCGCAAAAAGCGTAGAAAATTGTTACAAAAACAAACTTTTTGTTACTGAAAGTAAAAAGCTGAAATTAAAGGGTCACGCGGGGCAAAATTTCCGAAATATTTTCTTGAATTTCAAAGTATTCTAGTAAATAAAACATTTTCGTATTTTATTCCAGCTGTAAACTGAAGAAATAAATATTGTCACCTTCTAATGCAATCTTATACTGAATGATCATTAACTAAAGCCGTTTAGAGATTAAGGCTACAGTGGACAAATAAAATTGCTTTTTTTCAATTATTGATTTACATGTCTAAAACTTTGTGTGCTTGTATTATTGTGTATTTACTACATCCAAAAGCATAAAAAACACAAATTAGTGCAAAATGTTCCAGGCGTCACAATTTTTTTCAAACTTTGCATTTCCACTTAATTTCCAATCATTAGGCATGATTGCATAAAACAATGCATTATATGTAATGTTTTATGTGATAGTTCATAAAAGATAGCTGAAAAGGAAAATTTATATGATTTTTTCAACTGAAAATTTTTATTTTCTGCTGTCTTTTATAAACTATCTCATAAAACATTGCATGTATTGCATTGTTTTGTACAATCATGCATAATGATTGGAATTAAGTGGAAATTCAAAGTTTGAAAAAAAATATGTGACGCCTGGAACGTTTTGAAATTTTCTTTAAAAAATACGAAAATTTGAAATTTGAAAAAAAGTATTCATTGTTTTTGCACTAATTTCGGTTTTTTCTGCTTTTTGATGTAGTAAATATACAAAATACAAGCACACAAAGTTTTAACATATGCTTAATGCAATCTATAAAATGCGCAAAGTCTGGATGAATGATGTTCGTTCCTCTTTCACAAAAACTACTGCAAGGAATTAATGAAACTTTTACCATAATGTAGCTTATACATCAGAATAACAAAATAGGCAATAATTTATACGAAAATTCAAAAATTTCGATTGGTAGCGCTTTTGTCATTGCAATTTGAGTGTCGTCTGTCGTCGTCAATCGTCGTCGAAGGTCTGTCTGTCCAACCTAATTCAGTATTTAGTGACATCGATCTGACAACTCTTCTGTTCGAAAGCTAGAATTGCGTGTATCATTTCCGCTTTTCGCATTACATGTTCAAGACTTTTTCGTCAACATCGAACAGTTCAAAACTTTCCCAGCTATAATGGGTGAATATAAAGCTTTTAATTGTTCGAAAGATCTCGCGAGCAGGCAATTCCATATTTCACTTTTGTATTTTAAACATTTTTCGTTCAATTGAAGTAGAATTTACTAAGAATTTTAGTGCTGAATGATAAATTTATTTTGTCGAAAATCTGACATCCTTATTGTACTTTTCATGAACCATTTTCTTCATGTGAACGTTCAGAAAATATTTTACATGAGTACGGAGAAATTCAATTGAAGAGATTCTGAACTTCAAGGCGATTTCTTCAAACTAACTTTGTAAGAAAATGGTATTTGATAAATAATGTATTGTAAAGTACTTTTCTGAATAATCTTCTGTGAGGACTCTGATTCCGACTCCGACTCCGCAAACATGGTGGAAATGCAGCTCAGAAAAAATGACTGACTGGGCAGACGATTTTTTGTTCATTTACTTATTTGTTTTGTTTAATATATTATTATTACTTTATTTTTTATCAGACATAACAATTTTAAAACAATTTTATCTGATTTACGATGAGCAAAATTCATCACGTTATCTAATTTAAAACTGGAGATTAAAAATGAAATTCAAGACATTTTATTAACGAACGAGTTTTTTTTCTTTCTTTGATAAAATGTGTTTTGAAGTTCTTTGTACTTTTATTTTATTTATTTATTTTTTTTTCTTTTGAAAACGATTGTGGAATTTTTCTACGGAAGAACTGTAACAGTTACATTCTTTCAAAGGTGCGACAAAACTTTCTTGACTCGTTTATTTACTTTTTACGTGTCTATTTTATCTGATGAGAGGGGTATATTTTGCTTTCAGAAATCAGCTTTAAGTGCTATAAAGATATGTTTGACATAATTTTTAGTTTCAGATAATCAAGAGAATGTTGATCAGATGCTACAATGCCGATGTCGATGCACGGGAAAGTAGGCTCGTTTAGTTCTTGACAGAACTTCTTGTTGATGTAGTAAATATACAATAATACAAGCACACAAAGTTTTACACATATCTTAATACTATTATAAATGCGAAAGTTTAGATGGATGGATGGATGTTTGTTCCTCTTTCACGCAAAAACTACTGAATGGATTTTAATGAAACTTTTACCATAATGTAGCTTATACATCAGAATAACACATAGGCTATAATTTTTTACGATATTCGAAAAAGATCGATTGGTAGCGCTTTTTTCATTGCAATTTAAGGTACATTTTTCGCATAAATCCGCGAAGGCTTTCAACAAACGAATTCAGTATTTAGTGCATCATCTCAACTCCCCTGTCGATAGCTAGAATTGCGTGTATCATTTCCGCTTTTCGCATTAAATGTTCAATACTTTTCTCAAGCCAAATCAAAAGTAATTTTTTTCAGCTTCATGGTTATTATCCAGGCTTTTACATAGACATTGGAAACACTCGCGCGTCCGCACTCTAACGAGCTTATCATGATTTCTACTTAAAACATTTTGTAGTCTTAGTTGTAAGTATAATATTTATCCGTAAGCAATGTGTTTTTTATTGTGCTTTGAAACGTGCAAATATTATTTTGTAGAATAAATTGTATTCCTTTATTAGTAGATTGTTCACTGCGTCAATTATTTTCTCGAGTTTTATAAATATGTGCTTTAGAGTATCGGTAACGTAACCGCTAGAAGAGATTGGCAACTAATAAATGGATTAGGTTCATTATTTTTCAATTTGATGGAGCTTTAAACACAATTTAACGGCATTTCTTAAATTTGTTTGCGTTGATTGGTCACTTTCTCGGGATACTTGCAATAGAGCAGTTTCTTAGTATCCGATTAAACAGGAATTTTGCCAAATTTGATGCAAGATTTTAATAACTGAGATTCTCGTCGATTTTTTCAACTGACGCCAGTTTTAGTGCCAAAGACTACGTACGACGTATCCAAAACAAAACGATTATTGTCTGATATTTATCGACTGCAACAAAATCTCAATCATCGATATAATACTCCCACATTTGAAAAGTTCAGTTTTTTTCATTTGTTTTCCGATTCCGTATGTATCCATTAAAAACCTTTTTAAAATTATGTCAAAAAATAAAGTAATCCACATCCTTAAATTAATAAAACCCTTAAACAAGACTAAAATTACCAGAAATTTGCATTTTTGCACAAATAATCGCGAAATGTTCCCTATTAATTTCGAAATCATTTAGGACAAAAACTTTTAACGTCATTTTATGGTCAGCAATAGTATCTCAGCATTTTGATGACTATTTCTCTGTGACAAAAATTAGTGACATGGTACTAATTTTCCAATATATTTTGTCCTTTCTTTTGGTATTCATTCTATAAGTGTACTTATTGTACACTAATAGTTTTCCCCCTCTGTTCGAATTGATAAACTGAAAACTGTCCATGTTGATAATACGAACGCTGGACGCCGAATGAAAAAAAAACCCACGTGGGTGGGTGCAGTGCGTACGCGTAGGGAGAAAGAGAACCGGTTGGGGGAAGTTTTCGGGAAAAAATATCCCCGAAACTATCCCTAGGTTGACCACCCGATGGTTTGATTGACACCTGACCCAGCCCACTGGGAGGGACAGACTCATCACACAGTTTCGAAGGCGAAATGGGGTAGACACCCTTTCTACATGGCTGGCTGATCGGCCGCCCCAGGGAGCGGAGTCGTGGTGTTGACTTGACCCATCGTTTTAGCTCTTATCTTGAAGAATATTTGTAACCGAAGGGTTTAATAGTCTGGTCTTCGCTGTCTTGGGAAAAGAGGCTGCTTCTCCGCTCTTCCGCACGTGCAAGTACATAATCTGACTCAAAGATCAGCGCATAAATAGCGCAGGAAAAAAACGATGCGAGAAAAGTACGACGATAGGCCCCTCATCATTTTTTTTTTCTTATGGCAATTTTTATTCATTTATTTATTTATTTATTTTATTCGGGAATGCTTGATTTTTTTTCGGAAAAACATTCTAAAGAAAAAATACTACATGAGGCCTGCGGCCGCCCCTTGTTTTGGCCGCCCTCGTGCGGTGCACGAGCTGCACACCTGCTTAGGATCGGCCCTGATTCTGAGCTTCCTACGCATACTCATTTGGGAAGCGTTAAGGGTTTTTTTAATTATTATTTTTTTAAGTATCCCCAGTTGAAAAACATATTAAACTAAAAATATTTAAATTCAATGTTTCTAAAAAAGAACTAATAAGCCCAGATTGATTAGGCATCTTCCACTACAACTACAGAGTCCACTACAACAACTGTCATAGTCTACCCTCTGCTCTTCTTGACGCTCGAAACGAGCGATTGTGACTTTCTGTGGTTTTCCAAGAAAACCTATTCCCGAAACAACCTCCACTGTCCCCTCTGTTCCTGGAAGCTGCAAGTTACTGCGTAGCAAGGTATATAGAGAGGAGAGGTAGGTCAGAGATTGTAAACAAACAGCGGGCGGTCTCCGCGTGGAGGAAGCTGTGACGTAGGTTGGTCCCCATTCGACTCGAAGCAGCTCATTGCGTACGTGATAATTTCTCTGTTAGACATGCATTTTTTAGTTTTCTGAACAAATGATGCAACTTATGCGGGGTAAAAAATTGGTGATAGTCACAAGAAGGCACAAACATCATTATAGATTTTAAATGAAAACCTGTACCATTAATTTATATTTTAAAAAAGGAAGAAAGAAAATAATTCATACTTGAAAATTTGGGATTAGGCACTCAAAAATTGTTTTATTTGTTTTCGCTCCCGGGAATGAGATGATTTTTTTTTTCAGTGCATGAACTGTTCTTTTTATTCAAATACTTCATACGAAAAAATGTTCGAGCTCTTGAATAAGTCCGAAGGAGTTTCTTATTCAGTAGGGGAAATTTATCTTCGAGCATGGTTTGATAGTGATGCAACGAATATTCGGGCTATTTGGCCCGTCTGCCGAATACCTATTTTACTATTCGCCTTTTCCGAATAGTATGCAAAAAAGGAATTAGATGTTCGCACTTTGAAAGTTTTATACATTTTTAGTCATTCTTATTGTGTTTAATGGGCAGTTTAAATGAAATCTTCTTATACTGTGATGCTATACCTTTTATGAGGGTGTGTCACTAATTTTATTTGTTGTAACTGCATGTTAATGTTGTAACTGCGTGTACAACAAATCTTGACCATCTTAATACATAAATAAATCGATACAATATCATAGTATAAAGTAAAAAATCAAAATACTTTTCTGGCATATTGCAAGGGTTGGTATACTATACTTATTTTATTTTGTGAAATTCTAATACATAAAAGATTTAAATTGATAAAATATCATAAATCATACACAAAACAAAGGCCAGTTCTTTCTTTCTCAAAATAAAATATGTATAAAAATGGAGTAGTATGATAGAAATATGCTTTTTTGGTCGAATATGGCCGAATATTTTTGAAGTTTGAATTAATGTTACTATTAAAAAAAAATAACTCCAAATTATTTTTTTAGATCTTTAATAATATATATTGAACTCTTAATCATGCAATATTATTCTTTAAATGCAACCCGTTCTTCGTTTATTAACAAAAACAAGTTAACTATTCGGCGGCCGAATAGCCGAATATTCGGTTTTCGGCCAAATCACAATTCGTTGCATCCCTAGTTTAAAGTTCATCCCTAGTAAAAATAACATTTTTGGCTTTGGAAATGTGTTTTTTTTCCACTCATATCGATGAAACATATCTCAAAACTTTTAACCATTTCTACCCAGTTCTTTTGCTTTAACCAACAATCCGCCTCTAGAAAGTGTTTCAATCCAGCCATTTGACGTTGAAGAATTGGATTCTGATAAATTTAAATGTTTGTAACGTGCTGCTAAATAGCCAGTAAAGTTGCGTACAGCTTCCAAAGATTCTTCATTTTCAAAATTTACTCTAGAACAAACTTTGTCATGTACATCATTGTCATCATCAACGTTTTGTTTCTTATTTTCTTCTACATTTTGGGACAAGTCAAAGAAAAGTTTCGCACTTAAAATCTTAGCTTCATTTCCCACAGATATATTAGTATTTAGCGGAGAAGGGAGTTTTCAGCCTACATGTATTAATATCATTTTAAACACATTTTTAAATCTCTAACGCTCGGACTTGGGTCTCTAACGTAAGCATCATCTGCAAAATGTTTCATTGTCAAGTAAAAACTTATCTTGACGCCGGCAAATGTTCACCAATTGCTTTTGAAAATCATCGTTTTTCAGAAACCGATGGAACATCACATCTTTAGCTTTATTTCCATTTTTACAATTAGCTATAGTGCAAAATACCATTTTTTTTTTTTAAGAGCAATGAATTTTAAAAGAAAATGAGAGATAACAAGTTTTCAATGGGAAGAACAAGATCGAAATGCAGGATTTTCTCTCTTTGCGCGACGAAAAAAGGATGCAATTTAATTAAAAACACTCATATCCGGTCCCGAGGAACCAGCAGAAGGGGACCAGCCTACGTCACAGTTCCCCGAACTCGTTAGGGGACAGGGTTGCCGCGGATCTCTGACCTACCTCTCCTCTGTAGCTGCAATCTGGGATTCGAGATATCAGTGCGAACCCAGAAATAAGTGTTGAATGTGTTCTCGTGAGAAAAGAATCAATGTTTAGAACTACCATTCGATGATTTTTTTTTATAATTATTTACCGCATTTAAAAATTTTCTGTTTGAAACAGTCACAAAGAATTTTGTTTAATTAAGTTATAAAATTTACAGAAATGAATATAATTTAAGAATAATAAAGCTACCACAAGATCAAAATTTAGAATTACCAAAACTGGGGAAATCTTTATTGGAAAATTGATAAAATCCTTCAATAATTGAAAATGGTCCAATGTAAAAGGATTAAAGCTGCAAACGTACTGAAATAAAAAAAAATTGCACATAACAGATATCACCAAGTTGCACTTATCCTCCCCCTCCTTTTAGTTTTGCAAAATTATTAAGATTTCTTTTGTCACGTACAGACATATTTGCATATAGATTATATTAAACATTAAGTTTAAAAACTTTTTTGTACCAGTTCCTCTAAAATTTCTGAACATTTTATTGTTGAAAACCTTCTTCTGCAGTACGTGTTATTGCAGGCAAATTGACTAAAATTTAAATTGTTGATGACCTGAAAAATGCCTACACTGCAATCTTGTAAAGCTTCTATAGCAATTAATTCAATATCTTGTGCAAATTGTTTTGTTTCCCTAACTGTTATTCCTCAATACTACAATTTGCCAAATCTTAAAAAGTAGTTTCTTTCTATATTTCTGATTTATTTTAATTTACGTGATTATAGATAAGAGGTTATTCTTAATTCTGGTTTTCTGTATAGTCACTATTTCTTCACGACGTGTAATTATGTTAGAAAAAGAATAGAAGGAGAAAAAGGTTTAAGCATTTTTTTTTAAATATTTAAAGCATCTATAATCAGTGGTTCAAGCACCAAAAGATGCTGCAATCCTCGAGCATCCCACAAAATGATAGTGAGACGCATGGGCGCCCATATAGGGGGGCAAGTGGAGGCTCAAACCCCCTCTTAGAAATTAGTGCTTTCTTGCTTTAAGTACTATTTTTTGGGCAAAATTATTTTTAAAATGTCTTCTTCAGCCGTTAATGTATAAGTTTTTAAGAAAGTCAACTTTTAATAACTCTAATCTGCACTAAAATTGCTTTCTATGGGAAAAATATCCTGCTAAACCATGGAGAATATATTTGAGCCCCCCCCCCCTTAAAATTTCGCATATGGGCGCCTATGAGTCCCATGAGTGAGAGGATGGACAGCACCATTCTTTACTACTGCAGAAACAAGTACTTCATTAAAAAAAGTATGTTAGTTTCTATCAAGTATTTTTCATTCAAAAATGAAGTGAATTTTTCTGAAGATTACTTTTTAAAACTTTATAGTGTTTCCCAACCCTCCTCCCGACATTTTATATTTGAACAGACCCACTGATTTTTAAAACTCGGTGACACTATCTCTAATGCTTTGGCAAAACCTGGGGGGTGCATTGGTCCCTCCCCCCTCCCCTCGGTACGCCACTGCGAGATACAGATGTTTTCTCTTTTTTTTTTTCGAGATAAACATGGAAAGTATATTGATTTTTTGCTGCAAATGCAGGGAAACTTTAAAAACTCCGGGTTGAGAGGCTTTCGAGATAGACAGGCTCGAATGTAACCCGATAGCACCTACTATTCAGTAAAGTTGATCTTCGAAATATGTCATTTTCGACGTTGGCCAGTACGGCTGTGTTGCCTAAGAAATCACATAAATTGATAATTTGTTTTGAAACTTATTATTTGGTAACTGTTGAAGTTTGAATCACATTGCACTACAACAATTATTAAAATAAAATATACAATCCAATTATTAAAATAAAAGGTGTCCATCCTACCAACTTAAACGGCACAAATCCCCTCACCCCTACTCACTAAAATCAAGCTATAAAACTTCAGAAGGGAATAAACAAATTTTTAAAACGATGCTTTTTTGTTTACAGCGGCAATCATAAGCATAAGCAATGACTTCAGTTACACTTTCTATAGTTTAAATTCTTATGAATTTTTGAGAAAGTAATCTCTGTTTTGAAAATACATTATATGTTATTATAACAAGACGTATATTAAAAAATATATAAAATATATATGTTACAATGAATAAAACAAATATTCACGTCTATCTTTCATAATATAATTATAGTTATTAGAATGAAAACTACATGTGTATTATATAAAATTTTGAAAATTTTAATATTATTTTTCTATCAAAGGAAATTTAATTTTAAGTTCACGCACTAATTCAACAATATTCGTCGAAAAAGATTGCTGTAATATTGGTGTTTCTCACGTAATTTACATTGCACGACGAAGTAGAAAATTTTCTCCACTTAAATTCTGTGCATGTAGATTAGCAGTTAAAATTCCATTACAAGCATATTTTGACTCGACGTGCAGTAAAAAGTTTGCACTCATGAAATTTACAATATTTTATTATTCAATTATACAAGTAAGTAAATCTAGTTTTAAGACTCATGTTAGAGTTAAATAACTTTTTTTGATTGTGTTTAGCTAAGCACGAGTTAAAGTACTGAAGAATAGTTTTAGACAAGAAGTTCTGTCAAGAACTAAACGAGCCTACTTTCCCGTACATCGACATAGGCATTGTAGCATCTGATCAATATTCTCTTGATTATCTAAAACTAAAAATTATGTCAAACATATCTTTTTGCACTTAAAGCTGATTTCTGAAAGCAAAATATACCCCTCTCATCAGATAAAATAGACACGTAAAAAGTAAATAAACGAGTCAATAAAGTTTTGTCGCACCTTTAAAAGAATGTAACTGCTATAGTTCTTCCGTAGAAAAATTCCACAATCGTTTTCAAAAGAAAAAAAAATAAATAAATAAAATAAAAGTACAAAAAACTTCAAAACACATTTTATCAAAGAAAGAAAAAAAACTCGTTCGTTAATAAAATGTCTTGAATTTCATTTTTAATCCGTTGCCAGTTGTTAAATATAAATAAGGAATAAAATGCTCTCGTGAATGAAAAATTTTTGTTAACAAAAAAAAAATCGTCTGATAAAAAAAAATAATAATAAATTAAACAAAACAAATAAATAAATAAACAAAAAATCGTCTGCCCAGTCAGTCATTTTTTCTGAGCCTGCATTTCCGCCATGTTTGCGGAGTCGGAGTCGGAATCAGAGTCCTCACAGAAGATTATTCAAAAAAGTACTTTACAATACATTATTTATCAAAACCATTTTCTTACAAAGTTAGTTTGAAGGAAATCCGCCTTGAAGTTCAGAATCAACATTCAATTTAAATTTCTCCGTAGGCGCTCATGTTAAAATGTTTTCTGAACGGTTCATCATTGAACGAAAAATGGTTCAAATTGAAAAGTGAAATATAAGAATGAGCCTCTCCGAGATCTTTCAAACAAAATAAAGTTTATTCAATTCGGACGGTTCACTTAAAAGTTATTAGGTGGGGAAAGGTTGTTTGAACAGTTCAATGTTGAACAAAAAAATGTTCAAACTGAAAATTTAAATACGGTAATGAAGCATCCTTGCTGAGATCTTTTGAACAAAAAAAAAAGTTTGTTTAAATCGGACTGTTCATTCAAAAGTTATTAGGTGTGAGAGCTTGTTTGAACGGTTCAATGTTGAACGAAAAATTGTTCAAATCGGAAATTTAAAAACAGGGATGAAGTATCCTTGCCGAGATCTTTCGAACAAAAAAAAGTTTGTTTAAATCGGACGGTTCACTCAAAAGTTATTAGGGGTGAGAGCTTTTTTGAATGGTTCAATGTTGAACGAAAAATTGTTCAAATCGGAAATTTAAATACGGGAATAAAGTATTCTTGATAAGATCTTTCGAACAAAAAAAACTTTATTCAATTCGGACGGTTCACTTAAAAGTTATTAGGTGGGGAGGTTGCTTGAACGGTTCAATGTTGAACGAAAAATTGTTCAAATCGAAAATGTAGATACGGGAATGAAGTATCCTTGAAAAGACCTTTCGAACAAAAAAAAGTTTGTTCAAATCGGACTGTTCATTCAAAAGTTAGTATCGCGGGACCGGTTGTTTGAACGGCTCAAAGTTGAACCAAAAATTGTTCAAATCGAAAAATCAAATATGGGAATGAGCTGTACTCGCCGAGATCTTTCCAACAAAAAAAAGTTTGTCCAAATCGGAATGTTCATTCAAAAGTTATTAGGGGGGGACAGACAGACCGACAGACCGACACACAAATTCCCCATCTCAATACCCTACTTTCAAATTTTTAATTTTTCGATATTTATTTCATTTTTTTGTTTCTTTTTGACTTTTTTTTACTTGGCGATATTTTTTGAACTTGGCGATATTTTTTGGACTTGGCGACATTTTTTA